>APFE030140166.1:78946-92805 GCA_000404065.3 Pinus taeda
ATGTAAAAACTACTTTCTTGAATGGAGATCTAAAAGAGAATGTTTTTATGTCCCAGCCTGAAGGATTTGCTGTGAAAGGACATGAACATAAAGTATGCAAACTTGTGAAGTCCTTGTATGGCCTCAAACAAGCATCATTGAATCCCAAAAATGATATCTCATATCCATCATTGTTCAACAAATGAGCGAATTGCAGACATCTTCACCAAAGCGCTTAGAAGAGAAAAGCTTGAACGATTCAGAACAATGCTTGGACTCACCAACATCCCTTCAAATTAAGGGGGGGGATGTTGACACCTAATCCTTGTGATTGGGTAAATATATGTAAATAAATAAATGAGAAATGTGATCAATCATCGGGAGATGAACTGAATAGTCTCTCCCTCATGTATATAATAGACCTACCTGATTGAATGAATAGACGAATCAGTTTTCTACCTAATGGAGTTACTGCCTGGCCTGACATCCACCATGCCCAGTAACTGGAACGAAATGCTACTCAATTGGGCTTCGAAGAGCCCCATAGCAGATAGCACGATATGGACCTCAACCTAGTACTTGAGACACACACCACCAATGATCCATGCTGCATCGACTAGGTATCCATTGCCTTAGAAGTCCCGGTCCAGCTCTAGCACACCTAAGATTGAAGGTAAGGGCACGATGTATCCCAAGACGGTCATGACCATAGCCCAGAGTAATGCCTGGGGTGTGTCCGTTGCGGCTTCTCCACCTCCCCAGCAAGAGTGTTTGCGTTGTTCCAGAAATTCAAGTTCTAGAACAACATATTGAAATACACGGACCGTTCCATGTTGCCTTGGTTTCACACGAGCCAACACAAGGGCTTAATCTGAGGAATCGAAATCAGGTCCACTAGGATAAATGGGAACAATGACATCACTCCCATAATGACCGTTCTCCATCCCATGATTGAGAGCCCCGTGAAGTTCAAGTAGCTTAGGACAATCGTGAAAATTAGATTTCCCATGTCTCTGATCCTACCGTGGCTAATGGTTGGCAGGTAATTGAAACAGAGAACTGGGATGGAAACATTACTGATAATGCCACCGATCCACCTCCACTAGTCCACTAGGAATCCCCAAAAGGGTCCAAAGGCCATTTCTTCCCATACCACGAAGCCACTGTCACCCGGGTACACTGTGGCTAGATCCGCCCTCACTAAGGCCTCCGCGATGCTCCATATGACCAGGAGGATGAGGAACCGTGCTTTGGCCCACAAGGGACCGGCCGCTTGCACCACCGGCTCTTTGCCGAACGCCCCCCCTACGACTACCAAATATATCAAAAATATCAGTAAAATGAGCTTCAACTTCTTCGCTTTCAATGCTAGAGGAGGTTCGATTGGTTGGACACTGGCTTCAATCATATCATTTTGAGGAGGTTCAATTGGTTGGACAACGACTTCCATCATATCATTTTCTTGATCTCCATAACCATTTGAAGACCCGCCCATTGCACTCCTGTTTTTGGAATCCCAAAGCTTAGTTTCAGATCTAGAGCCAATCGAGACTTAATGTGATGAAAATGAGATTTTGGGGGTTGGCCAAAATCCCAAATTCTTTAAAAATCTTGATCCTGGACCTGTGGGTTATGGGCCCACTCAATCTTTGGGAAGCCTTTTAATTAATTCACCGTTATAGTCTGTCTTGCTCTCATTTGAACATTCATGCAGCCACTGTCGAGTGCCTACAACACCATTTTTATTTACAGAAAACAAGTTTTGACTCATTTATAAAACACATAACGTATACAATTAACACAGAACATAAACACACTTTTATATAATTACGGAACAATTACAAAGTTAAGGCATTTCAGCCTTAAAACGAGCTCATGCTCAGCTACATCTTGCCCACTCACAATTTTCTTCACAAAATAAGATATCTATTACACCGCTATTGCATTACATTTATATAAAAAGTCTTATGAAGAACCGATCCTATCCTCTTCTGATTTTTCTCCACAAAAACTCTCCAAAAAGCGTGCATGGCTATTAATAATAGGAAGTCTATCTAGTCTTATCCATTCTCCTTTATTTTCTTTAACTGCTTTAAGGGAGATTTTCTCTGTTTTTTCCCTTTATTCAGCTCTGCTGGTCCACGTCTTCATGCTCCACTTGGATTTTTCTTTAATTAAGAAAAGGGTGAGATGCACCTGCATTAGACTCCCGAGGCACAAAAATTTATGACCTCCTGGTCATATGCTTCTCCTTGTCCTTAGAAATTTTAACCACTGCATTCCTTCAATGCAACTAACCTCTGCAGTAACAACCTCCTCTGTTACATGATACCTCACCAAGCCCTCCGCACTCGGTCTTTTGGCATCCTCTAGGTTGCTGCAAATCTTCTCACCTTCTGCTGCTGCCATCTGCACAATAGAAAGACCATAAACTCTCCATCTTTAACACACTGTACCTCTTTCCGTAGAATCTTTTACTGCTGTGATACCACCTGATAGGGTGTGAGATATATCAGTTCTGTGAGGAATTTTTGTGAGTGTCAAGATGTAAACGAGCGTGGGCTCGTTTCTAAGGCTGAAATGCCTTAGCCTGTAAACGTTTTGTGATATATAAACCTGGGTTCAGTATTATGTGTATACCCTTGTGTGTGTGTTTTAGTAACGAAGTTAACGTGTGTCTTTTGTATCGATTGGGATCTGAATTACTGTGGTAGCTTCCCCTGAGATGTATTTACTGTGCAAAACAATTTATATCAGTTCATTATTACGCTGCCAACATTCTAATCTATTTCGTTACAATCGAATGGGAAGACTTTGTTTTGCGCAGAGTCATATAATGAATGTTTTATTATAATATGCGGCCATATATATATAAGACTAGCTTGTATTGTTAATGAAAGGGATTTGGATGTGTGGTTTAATAGTGTTGTGCGTGCGCTGTCTTTACAACAATTTGAATTGTATGTTTGTGGAAGATATAAATACTGTGTGCCCAAACATCAATTAAAATAAACAGGTATCTGAAGCTTATGATGTGTTGAGTGATCAACAAAAACGCACAATTTATGATCAGTATGGTGAAGAGGGTTTGAAAGGGCTGGTTCGATAGTTAAAGAAGATCTCTATTTGAAGTCTTAGTAAGATTCTGCGGAAAGAGGTACAGTTGTGTTAAAGATGGAGAGTTTATGGTCTTGCTATTGTGCAGATGGCAGCAGAGGAAGGTGAAAAGATTGCAATAGCCTAGAGCCGTTACCAAAAGACCAAGGCTAGAGGAGAGGTTGGTGAGGTAAGAGGCAGCAAGGAGGACTTGCTGTTGTAGAGGTTGATTGCAGCTCACAAGTTGAAGATATTACAAAGACCAGAAGCATATGACCAGGAGGTCATAAATTTTTGTGCCTCGGGAGTCTGATGCAGGAGCAACCAGCAACAAAGCCTACGTGGACAGCAAAGCTGAATCGAAGGAGAAAAATCTACCTTAAATCAGAGCTAAAGTGGATTTAAAGCAGGAAAGCATAATTAAAGTAGCTTTAAGGTGGATATGTTTTGAGACTTGCCATTGATAACAGCCATGCATGCTTTTTGGAAAGCTTTCATTATAGAAAAATTAGGAGAAGATCTGATCTATTCTACCTAATGCATCTTATGTAAATGTAATGTGATAGGGTGTGAGACATATCAGTTTTGTGAGGAATTATTGTGAGTGTGAAGATGTAAACGAGTGTGGGCTCGTTTCTAAGGCTAAAACACCTTAGCCTGTAAAGGTTTTGTGATATATAAACCTGGGTTTAGTATTATGTGTATATACCTGCGTGTGTGTTTTAGTAACGAAGTTAACGTGTGTCTTTTGTATCGATTGGGATCTGAATTACTGTGGTAGCTTCCCCTGAGATGTATTTACTGTGCAGAACAATTTATATCAGTTCGTTATTACGCTGCCAGCATTCTAATCTATTTCGTTACAATCGAATGGCAAGACTCTGTTTTGCGTAGAGTCATATAATGAATGTTTTTTTATAATATGTGGCATACATACATATATATATATATATTATATTATATAATATATATATATTATATTGATTTATATTATATATATAATATATATATATATATAAATATTATATTATATATATATATATAATATTATATATATATATATATATAAGACTAGTTTGTATTGTTAATGAAAGGGATTTGGATGTGTGGTTTAATAGTGCTGTGCGTGCACTGTCTTTATAGCAATTTGAATTGTATGTTTGTGGAGATATAAATACTGTGCACCCAAACATCAATTAAAATAAACAGGTATCCAAAGCTTATGATGTGTTGAGTGATCAACAAAAACGCACAATTTATGATCAGTATTGTGAAGAGGGTTTGAAAGGCCTGGTTCAATAGTTAAAGAAGATCTCTGTTTGAAGTCTTAGAATGCTTCCGTCGAGGCTCAGTGGGCCATAACCCACAGGTCCAGGATCAAGAGTTTTAACGGAATTGGGATTTTGGGCAACCCCCAAATTCTCAGTTTCATCATAATGGGAGGCCAATACAGGAAATAAAAGAAAAAAAAAGAATCTCTGTATTGGAGAGATTGCCTTATAAACTTCTGTCTGTATTTTCCTTATAAGCTTCCCTCTATATTCGGGCTACCCTAAGAAAAACCAATCAACCATATGGAAGCATATGTCAATCAAGAAACTACTTCCTCTGCAAAAATATCGTCTTCAGCATGTATTTTGCATTATTTTGATGGGAAAAAAATATTGACCTTCCGTTCTGGCGAGAATGCAATACAAGTGCAAAATACTTGGAAGACAATGTTAAAACAAAACTCAAAATAATATTTAAAACAACAGGTTTATATTATATAAAAAACCAGGTTACATGTGCTCATATTCTACATTGAATATACACAACTAGGTCCATAGAACTACATCACTTATACATCATTGTGAAAGAACGCCTTCTGGTAAAAATATCCAAAATACGTTAACAATATGTCAAAAAAAAGATCCATGTGAAATAATATACCAAAGACAATTGCACCTATTTAAGGTCTGTCATAAAATAATATCCTCTGCCATGTATTATCGAGTGTTTTGACAAGCAAAGAACATTGACCTTTCAATATTATGGGAATGCACAACAACTGCAAAATACTTCCAACACAATATAAAGATAGTGGGAAAAGATCGGTTAATATCTTTTTATTATTATCCTTTTTGGGTGAGATGTATATAGCTTAGAATAAGGTATAAAACTATGAATTTGAATTGAATTGGGATAAGAAGAGGAACAATTATTTTCCTCGAATTTTCATTGTCCTGATAATGATAATGCAACGTAAAGAAATAAGAAATAATTATTAAATATCAAAATAAGTAAATTTTGTACTGCAAAATAATTGACAAATTTGAAATGTAAGTTAATTACTGAGCTATATCAAAATAAAAGTAAAAAGAAAAACTAAAAGTTAATAAAAAAATAAGTTAAATAGTTGTAAATATTTAAAATGGGAATATGATATTTTATTTTTTTAATAGAAATATTTTTTTTAATTGCTAAAAATTATAGTATAGAATAATGATATTATTTGTATTTAAAAATTGTATCGATTATATATATATATTATATTATAGTCGTGATTTTAATCTTAAAAAAAACGATATTATTCTTATATTTATAACGATTACCCATAATTCAAGTAATGGGATATTAGAAATTGAAAAGGAGACCAATTGAAACTAAAGGTGTTAGTTTCATGAGGACAAGAAGTATCACTTCAGTTTTGATATATATGTCTATTGCCAATTATCCTATTATACTAAGATAGGGTTTTTCAAACAACGCTTTTGAACAAGTCATATTAACTTTTTTTGAATTTGTAGTTTGCTTATTTTCATTATCTTTTTTCTTCTTTGTAGTTTACAAAAAACACCTAAGTATTTTATTTAGATTATGTCATTTTCCTATTATAATACTAACTTGTGAGTAAGAACAAGAATCATGTAGATGTCACAAAATGTGATAACACCTACACCAACACATTGTATTCTCATAAATCTAATATTTGAGTTCATCTCCTGCTTTACCATTTGAGAATTGCTAAGATCCTAACTTATATCAATATTAAGATAAAAACAAGCATATGTGCATTATTCTATTATAGCTCTCTCTAAATATGTTTTCATGTAAGTGCCCAAAATATTTTGCATATCCTCCATCGTTGTGATATAAAATTGTATTAAAAGAAACATGAAAGATAAAACTATGCTGGAATCTATCTCAATAACATAAAATTTGATACTATGAAAATTAAAAAGATAAAAACACTTACATTTCTTCAAAAAAACTAATAATCTTCCTTAAATATTTATTCATAATCAAAATATCCAAAAAACAAACTAATTTTTTTTGGAAATATCCATTACTCATATTATAGATATAAATTCAATAAAATATACTAATAAACATTAAATCTATTACAACCATATTAAATTTATAATTTTGATATACTTAAACTAAAAATAACATCAAACTCCACTAGTAACTCATTTTCCACTTTATCCACATCTTTACATGAAATCAGGAAGAAAATTAAAATAATTATATTTATATATATGAATTAGTAGTACTTAGCAAGTAAAGAAAGTGTAGAATAAGATCTGACGACCAAAAAAAAGCATGAAGGTTAGCTTTAAGTTCTGTGCAAAGGACACTACAAAAAAAACATCGCATGAAATCTGCAGCTATAACTGTCACCATTCGCTATGTGGAATTCACAACCATCTCAAGGCAATTGGGTGAAGAAATGATATTTTATAAACACTGCGAATATATTTTAAATAATATTTCAGTAAAACCAATTGATGTTTGATTCAGACTTTTAATAAATACATATAATTATAAAGAATAAAATAACTATATTTTTATTATGAGACAATGCAGATTTTTCATATAAATAAATAGAGATAGAGAATGATGGTGACTGCGCTCTATTATATACATATCCGTGTTCAACTGAATAAGAGATAGTTCACCAATTAAAGTGCCCACGAAATGGTTCCAATTACGTTTGTGGAAACGTAAAAAGACAAGATAGTGATCATTCCCCACCGTGTAATGCATTGACTCTTTATTATAATTGCATTTCATGTCAATGACAACGATAATAACCTCAAAGTTTGATAGACCTATTTTTCATTGCAATTATTTTTAGGCATCTAATGTATACCAATCTTGGTAGGAAAGGTGGCCGTAAGTTCCAACCACAACATTGTTAAAAATGGAATTGCCATGATTTCTTAGATATCATGGTTGTTTGTGTTTATAAAGTTAGCATAATATATTAATTTTATTAAGTGTAGTTGACTATATGATTGTTAATAATTATATAATAATAATCTTATATATAAAAATAATCATATAAAGCTAAAATGAAAATGAAAATTATGAGGATAAAAACTAATTCTCATGAGCTACATATTGAAACGTATTGTTGTTTTATTCCCAAAACACCCTAGGACGAAAGTGCTTGTCACCTTTGTGACACTAAGATGGTTGAAGAAGAAAAACACTTTTTCGCATCTATTCTAATTTCCAAAATCTTTGCTAGACTATCAACCCTCTTGACTTGTAAGTTAACAAAATTAAGGTAATTTAGGAAAACCCCCAAAAAGAGGGAAAGTTCTAGGCAGAGTTACTTACATCCAAAAAATCATTTCAAGAGCTGAGTCAGGAGAAACAACATGAGCTTTTGTGAGGGTTAGATATCATACAAGATCTGGAGGGTAGTCAGTTTCACAACCAGAACCTCCCCTAATAAGAGAAGTAAAATTTAGGGAAGAAGAAATAGGAAGTGCAGGATCAAAAGAATTGAGAATTTCCAATTCAGAAGAATATGAAGGCTTGGGGGAATTCACTCAGCCATTTGATTGAGGGAGCGTTATTAGACAGACTCAAGCCCACACTAACAAAGAACCAACATTTCTTGAGATTCTAAGTGAATATTTGAAAATATTCATGGCTCGTCCAACTTCCACAATCAAATTTCCAATTGGAGATGATATAGGTGATGCACTTATGAAGCTTATTCCTTTGACAACATTAACTAATTTCCATGGTATTTATTTTGAATATCCGGATACATTCATTTTCCAATTCTACGTTGTTTGTCGAGGATATGATTATATTTTGAATGCTTGAAAATTGAAGGTATTCCATGCTAATTTGAAGCGAAGAACTCTGAGGTGGTTGATGGGTTTATGGGGAAAATTATGTTACAACATGGGATTAAATGAAGACAAATTTCCTTGAAAGATATCAGGACTATTGCAAATCCTAAGATATTAAGGAGGAAATATTTAAGATTATGCAAAAAGAGAATTTGAACATGGATAACTGTTCACATGTTGATAGTTAAGCAAATCTCACCTGGTCAGCAAACCATATGCGGTTTTGTTTAGACTTTGGTTATTTTGGGTTTTTATGTTGTTCATTTGGCTATAAACTAATACAAGGACCATAACGATGACCCTTAGGTGTTCAACCAAGATAAGATCGAGCCCCCTAAACCTAGAATGCAGCACATTCATTATATGTTTAGCCCAAAGAAGTTAAAATGTATCCACAGGCCTATAAAAGGCAGATTTGTCCTTTGAAGAAGGGGAGTATGGTTTTCAACTTTTGTATGTAGGTTCTGGAGGGATAGAGGGGATTTTGTTTTTAGGGTTCCGGGAGCGTCGGGAGTCGGAATTGGAAACCGTAAGTGGCGTTGGAAAGATGGATCAGAGGGATATCTGATGACAAAGGTTAAAATTTCCTGTGTGTAATTTCAGTCTGTCTAATTCATTGTGTAATCAACACCTTCTTCTCATTCCTAATAAAAATGGTTGCCCATCTTGAAGGCGGACCTAGAGATGTATTCCATCAAGGATGAACTCTGTCATCAATCCCGAATTCTTGCATATCTGTGTATTTTCTATTTTCATTTCTATTTTGCATCTTAATTATGGTTTATCAAATGTCGTAAAGTGATCAATTCAAGTAGTTTTCCTCGATTTCCATGCTTTCAGTTAACATTAAAACTCATTAATGGCTAGTAAATTCTACTTCAGTTTTAAGTATATAGTCATTTTAGATCATATAATTTGGTATCAGAGAAGGTTTTGTTTGTAGAATGTGTCATTGAATGTTAACCAGGTCAAAGTCGCAACGATGAGAAGGAATCCTTGAGGAGATCAATCCAGAGATTGGAAAGCGACAAGTCGTTCAGAAATCGACCATGTCAGGACTTGATGTAGGTGAAAACATTGAGACTAAGATGAGTGAAGAATATTTTCAACATGCATTCTTAACTATGCAACAAATGTTGGGAGAATTGTACAAAGACAAGAAGGCGAGAGATGCTGCTTCTTCAAAGGCATCGAAGAAGGACATATATGGAAAATGTGCATATATGCAATATATGTGCATATCTTCCGTATATGTGCCTCTTTTGTATATGTGCAACTTCCATATATGGGCATATCTTCCATATATGCGTAAATTTCTTATATGTGCATATCTTCCATATATGCACATCTTTTATATATGTGCATCTACTGTATATGCAGAACTTCCATATACAAAAATTGTGCATATATGGAAATTGTGCATATACGGAAGATAGATATGTGCATATCTTCTGTATATGCGTAATTTTCTTATATATTCCTATCTTTCATATATGTACATATTTTATGTATGTGCATCTACCGTACATGTTCAACTTCCATATATACAGAGGTTGCACCTATATAGAAACTACATTTTTGTGCATATATGGAAGATATGTGCATATCTTCTGTATATACATAAATTTCGTATATGTGCAAATTCCGTATACAGAAATTGTGCATATACGCAATATATGCACATATCTTCCGTATATGTACATCTTTTATATATGTGCATCTTTGTATATGCGCAACTTCCATATACAAAAATTGCGCATATATGGAAATTGTGCATATACGAAAGATATGTGCATATCTTCCGTATATGCATAACTTTCTCATATATGCCTATCTTTCATATATGTACATCTTTTATGTATGTGCATCTACCGTACATGTGCAACTTCCATATATACAGAGTTGCGCCTATATAGACGCTACATTTTTGTGCATATATGGAAACTGTGTATATACGGAAGATATTTACATATCTTCTATATATCTGTCTCTTTCTTATATGTGCATATCTTCCGTATATGCATATCTTTTATGTATCTGCATCGTACGTGCATAAATTCCATATACAAAAATTGCGCATATACGGAAATTGTGCATATATGGAAGATATGCGCATATCTTCGGTACATCTGTAACTTTCTTATATGTGCGTATCTTCTATATATGCATGTCGTTTATGTATCTGCATCGTATATGCCCAAATTCCATATACAAAAATTGTGCATATATGAAAATTGTTCATATACGGAAGATATGCTCATATCTTCCGTATATACATAAATTTCGTATATGTGCAAATTCCATATACAAAAATTGCACATATACAGAAATTGTGCATATACACAATATATGTGCATATTTTCTGTATATGTGCATCTTTTGTATATGTGAAACTTCCATATATATGCATATATTCTATATAAGCGTAAATTTCTTGTATGTGCGTATCTTCCATATATGCACGTCTTTTATATATGCGTATCTACCATATATGCACAACTTCCATATACAAAAATTGCGCATATACGAAAATTGTGGATATACGGAGAATATGTGCATATCTTTCGTATATGTATAACTTTCTTATATATGCCTATTTTTCATATATGTACATATTTTATGTATGTGTATCTACAATACATGTGCAACTTCCATATATACAGAGGTTGCATTTATATAGAGGCTGCATTTTTTTGCATATATGGAAATTGTGCATATACGAAAGATATGCGCATATCTTCTATATATTTTTCACTTTCTTATATGCGCATCTTTTCCTTATATACACATATTTTATGTATCTGCATTGTATATACACAAATTCCATATACAGAAATTGCGCATATACGGAAATTGCTGATAGGTCAGGAAGTAAGGGGGAGAATTGCTTAGTCTGGTGATGACTAGATAGTATAAGCACTGTGTGTGAGCAACTTGCAGAAGACTGTGGTCTTGTGAGTAAACTTGGGGGGAGATTTGGTCTCTAAAGACAAATCTCATGGATGGGACGCTGACAAGAAGCAGAAAATAGAGGTGACATCTTCCATTGGAGTTCCTTCCTTTGAAGAACAACACAGGTAAGTGGTACCACTAGAAATTAATTGCTACATAAATTAAATTATGTGTCTTATTCTGAGATGGGAAAAGATGTTGCAATGGTACCTAATAAGTTAACAGTAGGTTAATTAATTGCATTTAAATCTATATAGAAGCAGGAAAGGTAGAATTGGAACCGACCGGTCACCTTAGTTACCAACAATGTTTTATAGTAAAGTCAACATCTGTTTAGCGCTGGAAAAACCTTATTTCCAGGGTAGTAGAAGCTGTGGAATTAAGACCTGTACGAGTATTTAAATGTTTGGAAAATATTTATGATAGAATTACTATTGTAGTGAATCTGGTAAGCATTTCTTTCGTTTTCTGTGTAAATTTTAGTAATGCAAACTAGAAAAATTAACCATGAAACCAAAGAACAGAAAGAAATATTTGCAAGAAAAGAAAATTAAAAATAATTCTAGAATACTTGAATGGAAAGAAATCATTATCGTAGGCTCAGCAGTCAGGGTTAGAACCACGAGAGCCGAAGTATGATGCAAATGGGAAGGGTCGATGTAGCAAGGTGTTATAAGGGTATATACCCTAGAGTCACACTGCACTAGCCTTCTAATGTAAATGTCTAATAAATAAATTTAAACTCGTAAGATATTTTAAACCCTGAACAGAGATGAAACCCTCTAGGGTTGACACCGACAGGGTCAACCTAGAGAAACTTAACTAAGAATATAAGATATTTAAACAAATAGAAGAGAAAGTAGACATTCTAATTCTGCAAGGCAAGGTTAAAGTTATTTAACACAGAGTCGCAAGACTTCTAGAAAACAACATAATAAGTGGAACCCTGATTTGAGTTTCCATAGCATGATTACCATATCATTACTGTACAAAAATCGTGAAAGAGATTATCATGTAAATGTACACGTAAACAAATTTAGGGATTTCATATTTTGAAATGGAAGTCGAATTACGTTTCGTATCAAAAATATCATGTAAAATGTAAAAGAAAACAAAATTCAAGAATTTCATATTTCAAGCAGGAGTCATATTGCATTTCATGTCAAGCATAACATGTATAATGTACAAAAAAATAGTTTAAATATTTCTTACTTCAAACAGGAGCTCAAGTTTACATTTCGTATGGAATTTTATCCATTAACCGAAATGACCTCATATACCAAGAAGTATGTAAATCTAAGTTAACAAGACTTGAGCCCCTTCCCAATAAACTAAATAATGAAAACCTTGCTGGCACGGCCATGGCCTCAAGACTCGTAGCTGGGTAGGCAACTCCCCAAAGGGGTAATGTCTGTTCATACAATTTAAAACTATTATGGCTTTCACCTGAAAACTATTACAAACCATGGAACAATAAGATTTCATCTTTCTTCAAATCTGGAAAGAAACCAGTAACACTCCTGAGAGCTGAATCTCTAACTCTGAAACAACTAGTAGATTTCTTCTCTGTTAAATAAGTGTTAAGCCGAAGATAACTCTTACCTGGAAACACTTGGGGAATATGTAAGGAAACCACTAGGCAATAACAGCTTGTGGACAACAAACCCATAGCTGTGACTCCTACAGAAGCAGTGCATTGGGAGTAATGTTAGCATTAAAGCTATTAAAGCAGGAAATTATTAATTGACTGTAAACACAACATCAACTGTAAACAAAAACATATCAGAATGCAACTGCAAAACATATTTTCCCGAGATACCCTTTACGAAGGAAAAGCCATGTTCTTGTTTCCGAAAATACTGCCATCTTGAACGAAGCCCTGGTTCAGCAGACAACACTAGTCCGCAATGTAGAGAAGGGAAAACAGAGGAAGCAATGAAGAAAGAAAGTGTAAAATGAGGTGAAGCACCTGAAAGCAGGGTTGTGTAAACCTCCAGGATGAACTCATCGATAGGATCACATACCCCGATCTCCACCGTTGATGCATTGAGGAACCCGAGATGCGTTGCTATGGAGTGACATGTCTGCCCATGCCACATACCAAGATAGAGCAGTAAATTTATTGCCATAACCATAAACAACACCACAATTTATTTCAACAAGTGGACAACTGATATGAGCTCGACAATTTGAGCGCATAAGCACTGAGAGTGATACCAAGTGGAATGGTCAAAATCCCCAAGATACGTGTGATATTAATAAATCCATTAAATGATGGCATTTGATCAAAATTTGATAACCCAGAATTAAGAACTATAATTACATCATTTAAATTCGACTGTAACCACACCTGTAATATTAATGTATTATAATATGGTATTTGAAAACCTTGAGTTATGTATAAAAAAAAAATTATGTTTATTTTTTACCATATGCATGTATGACCTGGAGATATGACACACAAAAAAATAATTGAGATAAGTAAGAATTATAATTTCTAATTTTTTTATAAAAAATATAAAACCAGTTTATGTAAAACATTAATGATTCAGACTTTTAATAAATACATATAATTATAAAGAACAAAATAACTATATTTTTATTATGAGACCATCCAGATTTTTCGTATAAATAAATAAATATAGAGAGTGATGGTGACTAAGCTCTATTATATAGACTCCGTGTTCAATTGAATGA
>APFE030140166.1:101061-144503 GCA_000404065.3 Pinus taeda
ATTTACTTTCAATCTTTCTATTAAAAATTAATTCTCTAAATAATTTTTTGTTTAAAATAATTTTCAAAATAACATATGATGTACATTAAGCTTAGCTTCATCACACATTTCCTTATAACTTAAAATATTAACATGCTTTTCCAAAACAATAAGTTTAAGAAACCCCCCTCTCTCTCTCTCCAATATATTATAATATATTATATCATTTCATTCAATTTAATAAATTAATATTAAATAAAAATAAAGTTAATTGATTTTGAAGATATAATTAAAAACAAATTATACGTAACTCTTTACATTAATATTTATATATGAAAATGTAAAACAATTGTGATATAAAAAAGTAAGAGATCTATCAAGAAAGTTTTTTTTTTGGTAACCTTGATTAAAAAGATGTTTTTATTTACATTAATATTTATATATGAAAATGTAAAAGAGTTGTGATATGAAAAAGTAAGAGATCTATCAAGAAAGTTCATGTTTTTTTACCCATAACATTTTACTTTAAATTTTTACATCCATGTGGGAAAAATATTTTTGTTGTCAAAATTGACACGCTCATCATTCATTCCAACTCGCTTTCCATTTTTGTTGTTCCTCTTTCCACTTTCTGCTCTTCCTGTTCTCTTCAACGACCTGCTGCAATAATGTTTCCCGTTTTTGCTATGCACTCTATTGTGCACGAACTAGCTCTTGGTTATTTAGTATACCTTGTTTACAGCTCCATTCTACTATACCCTGTTTATAACTTTGTTTTTCTATTCAAAAGTTGTTTGTTCAGGTGCTCCACTCTATTCAAATTTCAGTAGTTAGTGCTCTCAAGACTGGGTTTTCTGGTCCCATTCTCTCTCATTTTTCTTCCACCATTATAATATCAGTCCAGTGTTTTGTTGTGGGTTTTTTATGGCAAGTATAGGTTAAATCAGTTTTCTGCGTCGAATAATTCTGTTTTCTGCCTCAAATCTGTAAGCCTTGCAAGTACCAGTGTAGCCCATTTTCCTAGTTGTATTAAGTTCTTTCTTAGCATCTGCACTCTGAATATTAATGGTATTGAAATTTTCATTAAAACCTCTGAACCTACTAATGTCGATGGTGACAATGAAGAGCTTGCTTTCCTAGAGGTCATTGAAAGGGTTTTTGAAAGTATTTTCTAAACCATTTCATCCCTTTCAACGCTATTTCTATACTTGTTTAGATGGTTCATGTATTTAGTGGTAGGAGAATGAAGGCTCAGTGGCCGCTGAATGAATTAGTTGAAAGTATTCTCTGAATCATTTCATCCCCTTCAATGCTTTTCTTCCCTTGTTTAGATGGTTTCCATATTTAATGGTAGGACAATGAGGGCTCAGTGGTCGCTGAATAAATTTCGTTGTAAGTATTTAGCATTGGCGCTATTGGTCCTTATCATACTTGATTTGAGAGATGATTGATCCTTGGGCTGTCGGGCCTTTCCCTAATTTTGGAATTCGATCATAGGAAACATATTGATTCCCACAACTTCTTCAAGAAGACTTAATTAAGGGGTTGTTGCAGGATCTACATAGGTGGATTTAGTGTTGAGTATTTGTTGTGTTATATTCATGTAGTCAAGTTTATTTGGCATTAACGTTGTCTCTAAATATTTATATGCCTGATTTAGTAAAGAATTGGTCCTTGGGTTGCAGGTTAAACATATTCCTCTACCTTAGTTCATCTAGCTATATTTCGGTGATATATTATGATTACTCCACAATCCGCCACCCTAGGCATAAATTGTCCAGGACAGTGGGTGAAAGGTAGCCAAGTGGTTGACATAAAACCAGGCCTTTTCTAATCAAGAAATTAAGAGACTAATCATAACAAGCACCTCTCTTGTCTCTACACATTCCATCTCAGAGATAAAATGATAACTTCATTGGAGCACATCTGTCATGAAAATTTAAGCAAGCATATGCTTCGATTGCATTTTAGCAACTCCACGTATCCATTGTTAATCGACTTGGCTTGAGGTCAAGGAATTATTAAATCATTTTATGGAAACATTACTATGAAAAATATTGTTTTAAATATTTGTTGGAGTGGCATGCTGCTACTAATGCTTTGGATTTTAAGAGTTATTGAGAGGTATAAACATTTTTGAGAGAGTTGGGTCATTTTCCTCTTTATCAACTTACTACATTCTGTAGAGGAGGGGTAGTCAAGTGGTTGACACATGACCAAGCCTACTCTAATCTGAAAATTGAGAGACTCATCACAACATTCACCTCTCTACATATTCCATCTTGGAGTTAAAAGTGGGAGTTACATGGAGTTTTGAAATCGTTCATGGATATTTAAAGTTAGCATCTACTTCAATTGCATTCTAGCAACCCCATGTATGTCTGCTCATACTTTTCCATTGTTTTTTGAATTTACTTGAGGTCATCAAATTCACATATTATTTTTTGAAAACATTGCTATGAAAATTACTGTTGTTTTTGATAAATGGGCCTCCCATATCTTCCATTAATTAGGCAAAGTGAGTTTTGGACTGAGTTAGTTGAGAAAAGGCATAGTTGCTGCATAGGATCGCCTCATTCCTCCTCCTTCTCTTCTTCTTCTAAGGTTTCCATTGACCTAGAAAAATCGAGAGCCAAAGAGAATAGATATGATAATCATTTGCAGTGTAGAAGCCTGCCTAAATGGATGCTCTACTACTTGGAGGAATTAGAAACATTGCTCAGGAATGGACGCTGGAGAGAAGAAGACATCAATGACATAGTTCAAGTATCTTCAACCACTTTGGAACCAAGCAACATTTTGTTTGATAGCCAAGATGTTTTGGAAGGCATGCTATTGAAAGCTAATTCCATGTCCCATTCTCTTAGAAGAGCAAGATGGAGTTCACAGGATGTCTCCTAGGCTTTCAATTTTGATTTTGCAATATCCCTTGTATCAACTATAAATACATATTACTAATCCAAATGAAACATCTATAGAATTTTTAGAATTCAAAATGTTTTGATGAAACTTGGCATTTAAACATGCTCACCTTAGAGCAGCACTAGGATCACTGAGCTCCTAAGAAGTAGGGCTGCTTTTAAGCACAGTACCAAGGAGTTTTCTCCTGAATTGACTTTTTTCTTCGCAACAAAGTTGTCTTAAATCCCTTCCCTTTTCTACCTTGTTCACATATTGCTCCAACATCATAATTTATGCAAATTTTATTTCCCTCCAACAATCATCAACTTGATGACCATTTGACCGGAATGAGGTAAGCGAAAAATTGAGCTCAAAAACAATAGTTACAGTAAATAAGCCAGGTTTAAGTGAAAGATCCAAAATCAAAACCAAATCATATCAATTACATGAATTACTGCATTATCTTTTACAGTAGTAAAGACATGGGAATGGCTATAACGTCCATAGAAATAATATTCCAAGGTTCTTCTGTCATGTACACAATCTACACCTTGATCTGGAATACTGTTTGATACCACATCATCATCAAGTCCAAGCATTAGTGATAGATGAGTTTGGATGTCACAACTCCCAGAGTTTTCTCCAAATTAATCCTCAATCAATTCATCTAAACCCATGGACATTATCAATTGCCTCTTGGTCCAATAAGGTAGGTGATCTCCTTCTCCTCGTAGTAATTTCAAAATCTGCAATAATAAGTTACAAACAAACAATGAGGAAGAATAAGTTCACATTCTTGTATTAACATTTATCCATTGTTTGAAAGATCCAGTATCATCAACCTGTAAGGTCTTCCTAAACTCAGCAGCGCAGAAGGCTACCTGAATGGATGCTCTGTTACTTGGAGGAATTAGCAACATTGCTCAGGAATGGGGGCTGGATAGAAGAAGACATCAATGACATAGTTCAAGTGTCTTCAACCCCTTTGGATCCAGACAAAATTTTGTTTGACAGCCAAGCTATTTTGGAAGGCCTAATATTGAAAGCTCATTCCATGTCCGATCCTCTTAGAAGAGCAGGATGGATTTCAGAGGATGTCTCCAAGGCTTTTGATTTTGATTTTGCAATATCTACTATATCAACTATAAAGACACATTACTAATCCAAATGCAACATCTGTATAATCTCTAGAATTCAAAATGTTTTGATGAAACTTGGCATTTAAACACACTCACCTTAGAGCAGCACTAGGATTGCTGAGCTCCTAAGAAGTAGGGCTACTCTTAAGCACACTACGAAGGAGTTTTCTCCTGAACTGACCTTTTTCTTCGTAACAAAGTTGTGTTAAATTCCTTCCCTTTTCTGCCTTGTTCATGTACTGCTTCAACATCATAATTTATGCAAATTTTATTTCCCTCCAACAGTCATCAACTTGATGACCATTTGACCGTAATGAGGTGAGGGAAAAATTGAGCTCAAAAACAAGAGTTACAGTAAATAAACCAAGTTTAAGTGAAAGATCCAAAATCAAAACCAAATCATATCAATTACATGAATCACTGCATTATCTTTTACAGTAGTAAAGACATGGGAACAACTATAATGTCCATAGAAATAATCTTCCAAGGTTCTGCTCTCATGTACAATATCTACACCTTGATCTGGACTACTGTTTGATACCACACCATCATCAACTCCAAGTATTGCAAGTGATAGATGAGCTTGGATGTCAGAACTCCTAGAGTTTTCTCCATTTTCATCCTCAATCAATTCATCTAATTCCATGGACATTGTCAATTTCCTCTTGGTCCAATAAGGTAGGTCATCTCCTTCTCCTCGTAGTAATTTCACAATATGCAATAATAAGTTATAGACAAACGATGATGAAGAATAAGTTCACGTTCTTACATTAAAAATTATCCATTGTTTGAAAGATCCATTATCATCATCCTGTAAGCCCTTCCTGAACTCAGTAGACCCTTAGCCTCCTCTATTCTTGTTATGTTACATACTTCTCCCTTTTTTGATAAATGGGCCTTCCATATCTGCTATTAATCAGGCAATGTGTCGTAGTGAGTTATTCTTATCTTTCATGGTCTATTTAGTTGTTTGTCACTCTAGACTGCCTTATGCTACTTTGTGTCCTAATTATGAACATTGTGGTTAGAACAGAGTACAGAACATGGTCGAAGTATTGAAAATTGGAGGCTAACACTCAAGACCTACCCTTAGCCTGTGGGGTGTTCTCCCTCAAAGTAGGACTTACCCCTAGCCTATGGGGTGTCCTCCCTGAAAGCAGGACTTAACCCTCACCTATGAGGTGTTCTCCATGAAATCAGGAATCACTCCCACAACCTTTGGGATGTTCTCCCTCAAATCTATATATCCCCTTCATGATGCCATCCTTATCTGTATGAAATGAAGGTGTGAATTGCTACCTCCATTACAGAAGAAAGCAATGGGAATTTCCACCTCCATTTACAAAAGAAAGCAGACTCTCCAAAGTTATTACCACCTGCCTCTCCATGTCCCATGCCTACTTCCACCATAGGACTACACTCAAACAGTAAAATGTTGACTGATAGAAAATCTATGTAACTTGATAAACATATTTATTGGTCCACAATTATAAGATGTGGTTCCGTAGGTATGTGCTTGTTTCTATATATGGTTTCCATCATCTGAGGTCCAATGTCTATCTTCACACTCAAAATCTATGAACTTGTGATTGTTATTTGTTCACCACTTTTATTGCTTCATCATGTTTTTCCAAATCGAGGCACAATGCATATGTTTTTACAGATTGGCAATTGGTTTAAATTTACCGAATATTTTTTACAATTTGAATTATTTAATTTTAGCTTATGTAGTGATTTTTAACTATTAAATAATTAAAAAATATTTTATGTTCTCAACAAACTATTGCATCCTCTTTTTTGGATTGAATTATTTAAATACTATTTCTTTTATGTTTTCAGCAAATTATTGAATCGTTTTTTTGGATTGCATATATTTGTAGCATTTTCGTATCAGGACTAACAATTTATTAGCTATAAAGAACTTTAGCTTTATTAGGTTGACTATGTACTGAATTTCCTATGTTTAATAGATGTTTCTGTGTTTTTCCTTTCTAAAAAAACTATGTTAATGTCTTTTTGGTTTGTCCTCACTTAACCTATCTACCCCATACTGATAACTATGTTAATGTCTTTTTTGGTTTGTTGTCACTTAACCTATCTTCCCCATACTGATATGTAAAACATCTTACTGTTAATACATCATTTGGCTATAAAGTGCTGATATGTAAAACATCTTATTGTTAATACATCATTTGACTATAAAGGACTTTAGCTTTATTAGGTTGACTATGTACTGAATTTCCTACATTTAATAGATGTTTTAGTGTTATGAAAAAACTATGTTAATCTTTTTGGTTGGTTGTCACTTAACCCATCTCCCCATATTGATATGTAAAACATCTCATTGTTAATACATGTTTTTAAGGTACTGTAAAAGGTGTCCTCGAACATACTCTGCTCATTTCCGGGATTTCCCCGTTTGAAAACAATAAGGATCTTTGAGTCGGTTGAGCTATTTCCAAATTTGCACAATATGTACCTTGTCAGTAAATGTTATTAACAGACATTTTTTCATTGTGGTCTAGCTTGGGTGGTTAATATGAGAGTTTGTTCTCCTCCCCATCTAGGTTGGATTTCTACTTGTGACATGCTTACCACTTTTGGGGGTTGTCCATCTTTGGAAGGATTCATATTAGGTGGATGTGTCTAGGTACTAAGAGGATACATAGCTTATGAAAAGAAAGATAGCAAATGTAGATCAAGGGAGGGAAAGGCATATTATGTTTATGGGTTGAGTTCCTTTAAGAACAATGAACCAAATTGGGAAACTCGTGATTGCATCAAGCAAGGCTTGAGTGGAGTAGTGATAGAGGGTATCACATGTTGGACACATCAGTCGGCATGTTGAAGCAGATTCTGAGCACATTATGAGAGTTTTAGAAACATCGTTATAGTTTCTAAAAGGTTTAGACACGTACCTTACATACATAGCATGGGATTTACATAAATAATTTTTAATTTATGCCAAAACATGTTAAAAAATTTTGTTCTACAAGGTCAACTCTCCTTTAATATTGGTGTGAATGACAATTCATTCTCATATCTTGTGCCCTTATTATTGTTTCACCATCAAAAGTTAGCCTTGTTAGATTAGATTCCACATTCACATCACAAGTTTATTTACTAGAATTTTTTGCTGTGGTGAATTTGATGAATTGCAGGTGCTACTATCACAGAAAAAAGAATCCCTATGTTAATATTATGGAAACAACCTTGACTATGAATGCCATTCCTCTGTTTTTGAATGGTTCCACTGAGATTCAACCACTACTTCAGATAATCGATATTGGCCCTGTTACCACTGCTTGGTAAACTCTAGCATGTCTTGGTCCCTTCCCTACCGTAACGTGGTACACTTTATGTACTTATCCTTATAGCTTCCAATAGGGTAGTACTTCTCCTTGATGGCATCCCGGAATGAATTCCAAGTGGGTGTGGCTGAAAATAGTGAGGTCATACTTTCATCCTTCTACTCACAGTAGGTTTCCCACTAGTCCTTGATGTGGGGGGTGGCTTTGAGAAGAGCGAAAGTAATATTTTCCCATCCAGAAAAATCATGAACAAAAAATACCCTTCTAGCAGATTTAACCATTTATCTACAACGTTTACATCTATCTGACCCTCAAATGTGGGAATGTTAAAGTTAACTTGTAACTTAAAGGGTGTGGCACTTCCAAAGTAGCTGCTGGAAGTAGATGTGTCACCCCTGCGTAGTCGCGGAAGGATCTGGGCAAAGTTGCCCATCATCGCGTTCCTTTGTCGCTCAAGGGCCTCTTCAAGCAAGATTTTGATAGGATCTCCTGCCCTCTCATCTTTCTTTTCATCCTCCATGGGAGGCCGTCGTGATTTGTGAGGCTGGCCTTACAATGGTTCGACCATTTCAAGCATAACTCATATCCCAACCTCGTTGGGGACATGCAAAGAAAAATAGCGAAAGAGCAGATTGCTTTCATACTACTGATCCGGATTTAAACAAGAACGCAACAAATTATAGATATAACCATAAATACAAAGATGCAGTAGAAATATTACTTCATTTCATTAATGTAATATACTGAAATATGCCTAGTAACATAAATGAAAATAAACTAGCTCAGGCGATGTTAGCTTATCCCTGAGAAGAGATGTGACCGCTACATGCCTCTGAATTTCCTTACAATGAGGCTCAAGGGCCTTTTTATTATTGAAAAATAAGAGAAAACCCTAAACAACCAAAACCCTAACCCGAGGAGATGTAACACCAAGAGTTTATGGGCCCCGTTGGGGTTAGATGGACATCCAACTTCCCGAGGTCGTGACTTGGGCATATGATCTTCGTTTGACGAGCATGATACCCCATTGGAAAGATCTCTCGAAGGAATACGAAGGAAAAGATGATTTTAGTGCAAAATCGTTGACACTAGAATGCCAAAAAGACGTTGTTTAGGGCCTTAAAACGGACCTGAAAGTTTAGGACCCAAAAAACTACTAAAAATAATAAATTGTGCTACAATTAAGGAAACTAAAAAAATGAATGAAATAATGGGTGGGGTCCAAGTGGAATTGGTGAGTGGCCACCAATATCCACCTGGATCAGATATTTCTCTGGTTCTTTTCTAGTTAGAAGCATATTTTATGACAGACTTGAGTTATGGCTCTCATCATGTTTTGATTAGTAGATGAAATGTTAATGCATGCATGACACAATAGATGATATTGAAATTATTGTGAGAAGGCATCAGTCCTTCTTGATGACTCTAAGATAAGTATGGGACCCGTATATCCAGATGTGTATTGATGACCTATACCTTACATGTTTATGATATGTTTGATGGAATTTCTATCATGGATGGTTGGGGTCAGGTAAAGTCCTTGTTCAAGTGGTTGCATTAGTAGCCTTATTTCATTGTTATTTACCATTTTTGGAAGTCTCATGAAGTTCTGGGAAAAGGCTTGAGTCCTAGCCCTGATAAAGTGGCTCAAAATTCGGGGTCACTAGCACAAAAATTCCTGAAAAAGGTTGTAGTCACTTGGATGCCTTATTGTGGAAGCGACTGGAGGGCCTCAGTCATATGGAAGGCTTGTCATGGGAGCAACTAGGTGTCTAGTTGAGCATAACATCAAGTTGTCTCAGGGGTTTGATCGAAAATGGACCTTGTATGAAACCTCTAAGTCTAAATCTTCATCTATATATCTATATATATATATATATACATACATATATAGATAGATATTATCGGAAAACACTATCGTAGAAGAATGACACTTGGAATAGTGGAAAACAGAGTAAAGCGAAGGTTGAAGTAACGTTTCAACGAAGTTGTCGAATGGCCAGATCAATGGTCCAGACTAAATCGGCTATATGGCATCGGCGGAGACCCGCGGAGTGTATCGAAGATAGCCCTAAGTGAGTTGCGACTACAATCTAGTGATGTAACATGGACCATTGGATTGGCATATAAATCAATGGTAGAGACCACGTATATCGCATCGTAGATTCCAAAGGGGAGGACTTAACCAACAGGCCAAAGACTACACGATATGCATGGACCTAAAAGGTTTATAAATACGGATTTATATAATTTGAGTTCCGTGGTAAACAATATTTCGGGTGGGCTTTAGGCGGTAAGTGGTATTGGAAGGGCTTCACCTGATTCCATACACTAGCGGACATGTAGCATGTCGTAGGAGAGAGAAAACCACTTTCTCGGGTGGGTAATCTCCGTGCAAGTAGGCCACCTGAAATGGCTGTCAACCATTGGATTAGAGATCGTGGATCAATGGTGGAGATTGAGTAGACTACTTGATGTCCCGAGTTGGATGCGAACCATCGGATTGAAGGCAGATCAATGGTGGGCTTGTGACAGCGATAAAACATGGACCCGAGAGGATTATAGGGCGGACTTGATATCTTTTGAAGTCTCTCTTTGGCATTTTGTCAGATTTTCTATGTTTTCTATGTATTTCCTTTGGGAACTAAAGATACGTTGTTTTGAGGATTTGTGCCAGGGGAAGGCCAAACAATTGGTTCCACCCGTTCCTGCCAGTCTTTCCGCTTGTTAGCTGCCTTATGCCCCAATTCCTTAAGCATTTCACATTGATTGTTTAAACGCTCAGCAAGGAGATGAAGGGAGAGCTTTGAGAGCCAGAGAGCCGAAGAAGGGGATTGAACTGACAATGCCAATAGGCTTAAAAGCAATTCAATGGTAGCACAAAAGAGGAAGTAGTCACTCAGAGACAGAGGGGAGACAAAGAGTCAGAGAAAACCCACAACTATGAACAGTTGATCAGAGGCACTAAGAGGGAGAGTCTGTGCACTCTTTAGACTCGAGGTTTTTGAGTGAAATCTCTGTGTAATATCATTGTTGTTGTGTTATGGCTCTGATTGAGCTCACACCTGTAAACTCTGTACTTGAAGACATAATATATAGGTTGACATTGAAAGCTTGGACCAGGAGACATAGCCAGGGGGTTTGGTGACCTCCTTCATTATTTGACTATGTCGATGTGTGTTTATTATGTCTTATAAATATTCATTGTCTATATTATTCGCAAGCTTTTCGATCCGTTGCACTAAATAATATAGGAATTCCTGCACATGACTCTGTAATACATTTTCTCCTTAATTTAGTATCCAT
The DNA here is from genome assembly GCA_000404065.3 of Pinus taeda. NCBI lineage: Eukaryota > Viridiplantae > Streptophyta > Pinopsida > Pinales > Pinaceae > Pinus > Pinus taeda. The sequence goes on from APFE030140166.1 coordinate 111,698, forward strand.
ATCAGATCAAGTGGTATCAGAGCATTTGGTTTTGGTTTTGTTAAGGTTAGATAAGCTTGTGCTGGATTTTGAATGCTAACTAGATTAAAACTCAGAGTAGGAGAAGGAGAACTTGTTGAGGCTAATCCAGATATTGGAAGAGTCTTTTCTCAAAGGAGAATGGCAAAAGAAGCTCCATTGGGATTAAAATCTCAATTTATAGAAAGTTTGAAGACACTCCAAGCCATGGTGGAAGAGATGTATCTGGAGTTTAAGAAGGGTCGAGGTGAAAGAACTGCAACACCCAAACCAGACAAAGGGGTAGAGGAACCTTTTCTAGTTTCCCCTCTAGAAGGAAAATGGAAAGGGGAAATGCCTCCTCCATCATCTCCTCCATCATCACCTTCATCATCCTCATTTCTTTGCATAACACTAGCTCTTCTAAGAAGAAGAAGAAAACTTCCTTGATCAAATTAGATGTGAAGTTTGATTTTCCAATTCATGAGGGAGAACTCAATGCAGAAAAGATAGATAATTGGATAAGACAAATTAATGTATATTGTAGGGTACAGAACATTGATTCATAAATGAAGAAGATTCATCTAGCTAGCCTTCGACTTGGAGGAACTGCACTAGTATGGTGGGAAGGCAAGACACAAGCTGATCTAGAAAAACATGGTAAAATCATTTCTACCTGGAATGAATTTATTTCTACTATTAAAAAGAAATTATATCGTTTAGCTTACATGCAGCAGGCAATGATGAGTTGGCAAACTCTTCGTCAGTTGAAGGGTCAAAGTTTATAGAGTTATATTTATGTATTCAGGAGAAGAGCTTTTACTTTATTGAAGTATATAGGTGGCCTTCATAGCTATTTAAAGCATACCATTCTCATGTTTAATCCCATTAGCTTTAATGATGTATCAATTCAAGCCACACATCTAGAAGCTATAGGTAAGAATGTAAACACATAGGTTGGGAGAACATCTAAATATTCTGTAAGCAATAATAAGGAAACCAAGAAACTGAAATGGAAGGAGAGGAAAGAAAACAATGTAAAGAAGGATAAACCTTCATGCACTCATTGTCAGAAAGAAGGACATGATGAAGCACACTGCTCGTTTTTGCATCTAGAACAAAAACCTTAGAATTTCGGTGGTAAGGAGAAAAATAATGTTGCTGCTATTCAGCAGGACTTGGGATCAGATTCAGGCAATGAAATAACAGTTACAAACATAGGTATTAAAGGTAAAGATTCTAAAGAATGCACAAGTAACTATTCACAACCTGTTGATAATGAAAATAATGAGAGGGAAAGAAATGAGATTTTTCGTATTAGAGTAATTTCCAAGCACAATAATATTGATACTTTGTTTGATAGTGGATCACAAGTAAATTTGATTTCTGAAACAATTGTAAAGGAGTTGGGATTAGAAACAAAACCTCATGAGAAACCATATCAATTAGGTTGGGTGTGTGATAAAACAAAGCTACAAGTAAAGAGACAATGTAAACTTAGGTTTGCTATGGGATCAACATTTGTAGATGAGGTTGAGTTAGATATAGTTCCATTAGATATATGTGGTATTGTTTTGGGAAGTCCATACTTGTGTGATAGGAAAGCTATTTTCTATAGAGCTGAGAATAAGTATCAACTAACTAAAAATGGAATAGAATACATTGTAAGAGCTCATAAACTCAAAGGTAACTATTCTCTCATAAACTCAGGGAAGATGAAAAGAATTGTAAATTCAAGTAAGCAATTTTTACTAATGGTTGTAAAGGAAAATGATCCTGAAAAATCCAACGCATTTTAAGGCTATGATTCTAAACAGAAAGTTGATTTAGTTAAAAAAATTTCAGAGTATGATGTTCTATTTCAAGAACCTAAAGGTCTGCTACCCAAGCGAGAAATAGTACATGATATTTATTTGCAACAAGATGCTCAATTACCTAACATTGGAATGTACAGTTTATCAACTTTAGAGAATGCAGAGATAAAGAAGCAGGTACATGATTTGCTCGATAAAGGGTTTATATGACCAAGCACATCACCATGTGGATCTCCAATTGTGCTAGTGAGAAAGAAAGATGGTTCGTGGAGAATGTGCATTGATTATATATCACTAAATAAAATAACGATAAAGAATCTTATCCTCTTCCTCGTATTGATGATCTATTAGATCAATTGAAAGAATCAGTTGACTTTTCTAAGTTAGACTTGCGAAGTGGTTATCATCAGGTTAGAATTGCAAAACAGGATGCATGGAAGACTGCTTTCAAGACAAAGCAAGGACTTTATGAATGGTTGGTTATGCCTTTTGGCTTAACTAATGCTCCTGCTACATTTATGAGAGTCATGAATGATGTACTCCGACCATTTATTAATGACTTTGTAATTGTTTATTTAGATGGCATTCTTGTTTTTAGTAAGATATGGGAAGACCATGTAAAGCATGTGAAGTAGATTTTTAGATGTTTTAAAAAGAGAAAATCTCTATGTAAAACTGTCAAAATGTGAATTTGGAAAAACATCTTTAAAGTATTTGGCTTATATTGTAGGGGGTGGTGAATTGAAGATAGATCCCTCTAAGGTTGAAGTCATTGTGAACTAGCCTAAACCCAAATCTGCTAAAAGGTTAGGAGTTTCCTACGGGAAACACAATACTGGAGAAAGTTTATTTCTAACTTTTCTTTGATTGCAACTCCATTACATGCTTTAACAGGATTGAAACAGATGTTTAAGTGGGGAGGCAAACAACAGGAAGCCTTTGACACGTTAAAGGAAAAAATCAGTACAACACCAGTACTAGCACTGTCAGATATTCATCATCCATTTGAGATTGAGACAGATGCCAGTGACTATGCCATGGGAGTAGTGTTGATGCAACATGGAAAACCCATATGCTATCATTTTGAGACATTTACTCCTATAGTAGTTAATTATCCCACATATGATAAAGAATTGTATGCATTAGTACAAAGTGTGAAAAAGTGGAAACATTACCTAATGGGTAAAGAAGCAATCCTACATACAGATCATCAACCACTTCAATATTTGCACTCACAAACTAAATTGCAGCAATCAAGACATTATAGGTGGATGGGTTTTCTACAACAATTTCATCTTGTCATCAGATATAAGAAGGACATACACAATAATATTGTAGACATGTTATCAAGACCAATCATAAATGCATCTACTATACTTAAGCATAACTCAGTGATGCATGAAAGTTACATTGAACAATATGCTCAAGGTGTAGATTTTAAAAATGTATATGCAACTTTAAGTCATGGCAAGCAAGTAGAAGCATTGGATTATTATATAAAGGACCAACTATTATATCATTTGGGAAAGTTATGCATTCCACAAATTGAAAGAGTTAACATAATCCGAGAAGCACATACTTCTCTCATATCAGGTCATTTTGATGTAAGTAAAATAGTTGCACAATTGCAAAAGTTTTGTTATTGGCCAAGAATGCATGAGACAGTTTCTAGATATATCAAAGGATGTACAATGTGTTCTATAAGCAAGCCCAATAATATGAAATTAGGCTTGTACACTCCACTTCCAATTCCTTCTCGTCCCTGGGAAAGTGTTTCCAAGGATTTTGTTGGGGGATTGCCAAAACCTAGGAAAGGTCATGATTATTCATATGTTGTTGTGGATAGGTTCAATAACATGTGTATTTTGATACCATGTAACAAGCAGGTTACAGCTAAACAAACAACAATGTTGTTCTTTCAGAATGTATGGGTTCATTTTGGGTTACCCACTTCTATTGTATCTTATTGATATTCTTGATTTGTTGGGAAGTTTTGGTCAGGTTTATGGGAGTTGATGGACACCAGGTTGAAGAAGAGCATAGAATTTCATCCACAAACAGATGGTCAGATAGAAGTAGTCAATAAGACAGTGATCTAGTTGCTCAGAGGTTATTGCAGCAAGCATCCCAAGCTTTGGGATGAGCATTTGTGTTATGTGCAACATGATTACAATCGTCCCAAGCACTCTTCTACTCAAAGATCTCCTTTTGAGACTTGTTTTTGTTTTATACCAAGGTCTCCCTTGGATTTTGTCTTTGGTAAAGACATAGCAGTTGATGAACACAGTGATGTGGACAAAGCAACCAAGTTCATTAAAAAAATCCAGGAAATTCACCAGGAAGTACAGGAACAGCTGCAAAGAAGTCAAGCCAAGTTCAAGGCAAGACATGACAAGCATCGAGCTGAACATAATTTTCAAGCTGGTGATCAATTCTGGTTGTACATCAGCAAAGACAGAATGCAGGGTGAAGGTAAGAAGCTAAAACCAATAAGGTATGGACCTTTCAATATACTTGATAAAATTGGTGAAAATGTTTTTCGCCTTGATTTACCAGCTTATATGTAGAAATATTCAATCATTAATGCAAAAAACTTGAGATTGTATGAACCTTCATTGATTGAAGATCCCGAAGAGCAAAGTCAGTTGCCTTCTATTGGGGATTTGTTGCCTAAGTATCTCAATGAGTTACAGGAGGACATAGTTTTGGACAGGAAGGTAAGAACTACGTGTCAAGGGGATGTTGAGTACCTGAGAGTAGGACTCAATGGTTCAAATCAAAGCAAGGCACGATGGATAGAAATTGGAAAGGTGAGGGAATTGTATCCTCACTTGATCGATGCAAAAAAGCAACGTTTGGTGGTCCAAAAGCTCTTTAGTGGGAAGGCGTGATCCAAAATGGATCTTGTATAAAACCTCTAAGTCTAAGTCTTCATATATATATACTATCGGAAAACACTATCATAGAAGAAAAACACTAAGAATGGCGGAAAACAGAGTAAAGTGAAGGTTGAAGTAACGTTGCACAGAGCTGTCAAATTGGCCAGATCAACGGTCCAGACTTAATTGACGATATCGCATCAGCGAAGGCCAGGGGAGTGTATCGGAGACATCCCTAAGTGAGTTGCGACTGCGATACAGTGATGTAACGTGGACCGTTGGATCAGCATGGAGATCAACGATGGAGACCACGTATGTCGCAACGCAAATTCCAAAGAGGAGGACTTAACCATCAAGTCGAAGACTACACGATATGCATGGACCTGAAAGGTTTATAAATACGACTTTATATAATTTAAGTTACGTGGTAAATTGTATTTCAGGCGGGCTTTCAGCAGTAAGTGGTATTGAAGGGCTTCACCCGATTCCATACACTGGACAACATGTAGCACACTGCAGGAGAGAGAAACTGCTTTTTCGGGTGGGTAATCTCCATGCAAGTAGGCCACCCGAAATGGCTATTCATTGTTGGATTGGAGATTGTGGATCAACCGTGGAGATTGAGCAGACTACTTGATGTCTCGTGTTGGATGCGAACCATCGAATTGAAGTCAGATCAACGGTGGGATTGCGAGAGTGATAAAACATGGACCTAAGAGGATTATAGGGTGGACTCGATATCATTTGAAGTTTGCCATTGGCGTTTTATCGGATTTTCTATGTTTTCTGTGTATTTCCTTTGGGAACTAAAAATACATTTTTTTTGAGGATTTGTGAAAGGGGAAGACCAAACGGTTGGTTCCACCCATGCCCGCCAGTCTTTCCGCCTGTTAGCTACCTTGTGCCCTAATGCCTTAAGCGTTTCACAATGATTGTTTAAACACTCAGCAGGGAGATTAAGGGACAGCATCGAGAGCTAGAGACCCCAGGAAGGGGATTGAACTGAGAATGTCGATAGGCTTAAAATCCATTCAATGGCAGCACAAAAGAGGAAGTCGTCACTCAACGACAGAGGGGATACAGAGAGTTAGAGAAAACCCACAACTACGAATAGTTGATCAGAGGCACTAAGAGGTAGAGTCTGTGCATTCTTTAGACTCGAGGTTTGAGTGAAATCCCTATGTAATATCAGCATTGTTGTGTTATGGCTCTAATTGAGCTCACACCTATAAACTTTTTTCTTGAAGACATAATATAGAGGTCGACACTGAAAGCTTGGACCAAGAGACATAGCCAAGGGGTCTGGTGAACTCCTTCATTATTCTGACTATGTTGATGTTTGTTTATTATGTTTTATAGTTGTTCATTGCCTATATTATTCGCAATCTTTTGGATCCGTTGCACTAAATAATATAGGCATTCCTGCACATGAGTCTGTAATACCTTTTCTCCTTAATTTAGTATCCATATCGGATTAGGGTTGGAAACCTAGACAGTTAGTTGGATCCTAAATGTTCTGTAGCTTCTAAGGAAGGTAGGATTGGTCTTGTCTTGTCAGTTCCACTTCCTTAAGTATACATGGGGAGTTGAATCATATCATAGTAACTCTTTGTCACAAGTTTACCTCAGTTGACGGGTTATCTTGGGTAAACGTGGGAGGAGGGTGTTACATCTGTAATGCTTAATATGGAGTTCATATATAGTAATTTAAAGAAATATTAAAAATACACACATATAAGGGAGACGTGCATATAAAGATATATTGATAGCAAAAATTAATTTAATGTGGGTAATATGACAATAAAAAATGTAATGCAATATTCATATTGACTAAAGCATTTCAATGTCAACTATGTGTATAATATATAAATAAATTAGAATAAAATAAATAAATGTTAACAAAATTTATTGGTATATTTCTCAAAATGAAGGAGATGTTTAGTTCTTTTTATTATCAATATGGAGTTCAAACATGATGGGTGTGTGTGTGAGTAGAACCAACGTAGTTCCATCTTAACGAAGGAATTATAAAAAAAAGTTGAAATCTCTTGAGGTGTAAACTTTTCTTCAAGTTTTTCACTTTAAAAGATGTTTGCACCTAAAGAGATATGGAATTAAGATGAATCTATGTTAATTGTCTATGAAATCATATCTAATTTCAAACTATTAATGTGATTAAGATTATATTCTAATAACTAACCACCCAACAAAACTTTGGCGATTTAATTTTAAACTATTATACAATTAAAATTAATCTCTAATATCTAAATTCCATACAAATCCCTCATGATTTTATTTCAATTTTTTTTGTAGTTAAGATTAAATTCTAATAATCCTTGTATGGGGTGACAAATGTGGAAGAGGGGAGGGGGGGTGGTGAGACACTGTCGCCCCACTTAGAAAAGGAGTTGGGGGATGTCTTGTATACTCCCAATGGAGTTTAATGCACACAGCACTTGAGAATAATCGTTACTATGCAAGATTTAATATGTTTGATGGGAAGGAGAAGACAACAAACCACAACTAGTGAAAGATGATGGTGTTATTATGCAATAGAAGAAGAGGCAATAATGTCAACCAGTTTGTTAAATATGCAACAGTGGAATTTTGGAGACCTAGTTTTGGATAGAGGGAAGCCAATGGTGGAGTTTACGCCTTCCCCACTAGTGATCTGGGTGATTATATTTGGGGCATGTCAAGAAGATTCCTGTAAGGAAATATTTCCCTTCCCTCAACTATTTTTCTCTATGCATGTTATGGGTGTTATATTTTAGTCAGCATGGCTTCATCGATTACCTGTCCAACTAGCTTTCTAGCATAGAGGGATGAATTTGTCTTCCAATAGTCTGGAAAAGAACCAACCTATGGATAAATTTATTTTTTCTCAAATTTGGTTTTATTCTATTCTTTACTAATTGTATGTTTTTTGGTGTCTACTATGCACAAGGAAATATAACAATATTGTTTCAATTTTTAGGTCTCAGGAGATTTTGGTTTCAAGTCTCTTTCCTTGTTATTGATGGTGTAGTTTTGGGCATACAAGGTTGTCTTTACTGCTATGTGTGTATTTCTCAATTGTTTCATGTATGTCTCAATTTCGATTTTTCAACCTTGGCCTGAACATGATTTTGGTATATTATGTGAATTTTTTTGTAAACCCTTTTACGGTGTCTTTGGAAGACTAGGGGGGAATTTGTTTTAATGTTTTAATCCCTCTCTTTGTCGTGCTAGTCTATATAATTTCTTGTTTGTGTTATCCCACATTGAGATTCAACCATCTATGTAAATTTCATGGTAGAGGGAGGGAATTTTTTTTGGGGCTTAGTTGGTTACAAGGCATGGGGGAATTCAGGAGTCCATCCATCAATCCTAGGTTTCATGATGGCTCTTCAATACCCAAATTTTTTCTATATAATTTTGTTTCCAACCCCCTATTGTCACTTGGATGCTAACATTTTGGTTGTGTTGGCTTTGAAGAGAAATTGTAGTTCCTTTGGTGTATTTGATGGTAATATTGGTTCATTATGGAGGAAAATTATTTGGAGGAAGTGGTGTGGGGAGATAATTGTACTTCCCTCTTTACTGTAGGCCTAGTAAATATTTTTTCTGAGTCATCCCCTGAGCAAAAGAGGTCATCAATCTGAAAGATACCTGGTGTTGCATGTTCATTATGGTTTAGAACTCACTGATTATCTTCAATCCTTACTCCAAGTTGTCAATAAATTATCTTCCTGTACAATGCTACATCAGAGGGAAATGTTAGTTGTTGGGGGGGGTGGGGGGGGGGGGGGGGGAAGAGACTTATTATTAGGAATGAGCCAAAGCGGACACTCCCACATGCATCGTCGATTGGAGGACTCCTTTGGGAGATGTTGGGATTTGATTCCAGGCCCTATCTAGGAAGAATTTTTTTTCAATCTGAAGGAGAAGCATCCACAGACAAATCCCCTCCCTCAAACAAAAAGGTCTTTGTAAAATGGGCTAATTGGATCCCTAATATTGATCATAGCAATGATTGTTTCAACTAGTACATGCAAAGCATTGACTTGTATTGGTAGGTGATTTGTTTTATTAGGATACATGTTGGTAGACATACATTAGCATCGAGGATGTGCTTAATTCATTGGAGCACCTTCACTACCACCTAAACAACATGGATCATAGGATAGGTAGAATATAGTAACAACTTGTCATACCCCTTGTGATGGGAACAAATCATGAAAGCTTAAAGGAGCCTATTAATATTCGACTCTCAAATTTAGATCCCTCATAGTAGACATCTTATGTTTATGTTCTAGGTGTCTTATGACACTACTACTTTGAAGTTGTGTATCCTAAGACATGCCTCTAATTATCTTTTGATTTGTGTAGTCTCTCCTCTTTAAAAAAAATTGTTTTCTGTTTATATTCAAATATAACAAAATAAATCTTCCTATTGATATAATCTCCAATTCAATTTTCATAGACAATACAATTCACTTTACAGAAAAATTCTAATAACTAACTATTATACAAAACCACAATGATGTCCTATATCCACTTTATATAAAATTTGTGCATGTTATTGTTCGTGGTTTAATTGAAAATGGAATTCTTCAACATATTTTAAGTGTGGTTATAATTAAAGTGCTTTATGTTGTGAAAAGAGATGGTCACATCTTGGACGGGGGAAAGAACTATGGATTTTGTTTTGTTTTTTACCAATAATGCAGATGTTATTATAAATAGTTTTATAGTTTTATGTTTGTTTGTTTTTTTCAAATAATTTTTTTATTATATATAGTTAATTTTGTTATTATAACTTTTCTTTTTTAATTTCATACATAATGGTAGTTATTTTATTTCACTATCAAAAGTAAATACAAAGACACCCAAACGGGAAAAAATCATAGTTCAATCTTCAATGATGTTTCAATTAGTTTGGTTAGATTTATAATAATTTTGTTTATATGTGGTAAATATCAAGTGAAATAGCTTAATAACCCATAATATTTAATTTTTTATTTTCAGTCGTAAGAGGTTAAAAATGCTTTCACTAAATACTTTAACTCAAATTGTGTTTTGACGAAGATTTTAATGAAGAAGAAAGTGTGCATTAATGAGAAAGTTTTAGAACAAGTAAAATATTTTTAGATTTCTTAGTAAAAAAAGAAAAAACCAAAATTTTTATATTCAAAAGTTTCTATTGAGTATTCATTATTTATAATTTTTTAATTTCTAATAAAAACATGTTGCAATGGACTTTATTTATCATTGTTTCAAAAAGGTGATATGCTTTTGTTATTTTACGATGGTAAATAGGAGTAGAATTCCTATCAAAATTTTAGTATACTTCGTTATTTGATTAAGTGCGTTTGGAAAATTGGTTTTACTCCTGTATACGCATTGGCATTTAGGATTTTAATAAAAATATGTCTGGTAAAAACATTAATATTAATACTATTTTACCCGACATCACATTAATATTAATATTATTTTGTTGGACATTATTACTCTCCAAATATGTATGTAAGCAGTTTTACTTGATTTATAAATGAAAATTAAATTTGATCTTAGCTATTCTCCCATTAAAAAATAAGAAATGAAATTCTACATCTTATTTTCAAAACATAGATTTATATTTGATCTATCTAAAAATTATAAATTAAATTTTAACATCTAAGAAATTTACTTTTTATAAAAGATTATAAATTTAAATTTAGATGTAAAGTTTGAGATATAATTTTTAAAATCTAGTTAGATAATTTGTATGTTTTTAAATATTTTTTTTGGAAAAAAAAATATTTGGGAACGCAATATTTTTAGATTTTCTATTTTTCTTGAAAAAGGACAAAGCCTCTCAAAAACATTTTAAAATTATTTAGTACCATTTTAAAATGTCAAGATACTAAAATTTACGGGAGACAGAATATGGAGGAAATGAGCATCTCTGAAGTAAGGCAAGATCAACTTGAGAGTGTCTACTCACAAGTCACTTCACCTCATTAGCAAGAAAGTGCATACATTTAAGGTATTACAAATCTATTGAGGAGTTGGAACAACATCCTCATAAATAGGATCTATATCCTAAACAAATCTCACAAGATATCTAATCCTACATTCTAGAATTTCTCCATTAATTCCAAGTTCCTCCCTTAATGGAGAAATGGATCAAAGCATAACATAAAAAATATGCATGTTGTTTTGAGTGACACTTAGGATTGCAATTTGACCTTAAAGATTTCATTTTTACTTTTCTTGCTATTAAGTAATGATGCTTCTTCCTTAACTTCTTCAGCTCATGATGTAATTAGGTTGTGGTTCATCAGATTCTAGAGGTCGGGATTTGTCTTATAGCTGCATATTATTTAATGCATATATCAGTGTGTTGTTGTGCTTTGTTGTTATCTTCATCTATACCTTGTTCAATGGATTGTTGCCACATTAGCCTATAGTAATTTCTAATTTCTTCGAGACTCTACTACATAAGAATCCCATGAACTTCTTCACTTTCTTCATTGTTCATGCCGTCTTCAACATTCATTGATTCCTCATATGTAGTTGTGACTTTTGGGGAAGTTTTATCAATACATGGTGTTTCAATCGATGCTTTAATGAATTGTAGCTCTTCTTCAAACTTCGTTTTTTCTTCCTTAGCACTGCAAATATATACACACTGAACTTTTCCACTTAACAAATCATCTATTAGTTTCTTTTCCTGCAACATTTGTAACCAACATTCACTAAAAAAGTTTTCCTCATCATATACTCATTAATAAATTGTATCCCATTCAATAACATGAACACTTTCAACAACACCTTCATCTTCAGCTACCTTATTGCATTCCATTTCGGATTGATTCCAATCTATATTTTGCATTTCATATGCGATCTCTGCCCTATGATAGTTTCTCTTGAATTGTTTAAATTCCCATACCTTCTCCTAAATTATTTAAATTCTCTTTGGAATTGTTCGATTTTACTCTTCATACCCATTATTTCATTTTCTTTTGTCTCATCTTTGTCTAGAAAACATATACAATTTTTTTTAAATTACAAATAACAACAATTGAGATTGTAATGGCAGGACTACTTACCCAAATAGAATGTCTATCATTTTGTCTAGATCCACACACATCAAACAATAGTTCCATGCTCAGTAATAATCTTCACACATGGATCAGATCTCGAGGCAACAGATCGGCTCTCGTGGCAGGTCAACTCTACACAAAACCATCCTAAGCAGTGCAGATCTATTTTTTGTGCTAAAACCGTAATTTAAAGCTAAAAACAAATGATCAAATGAAAAAAAATTCGCATCGCTTCACATTCGATCTCTCCAGCATTGGTGTTCAATATAAATAGTGTTTCATTCACCATGAAATGACAAAATAAAGGCATATATTCAATTGAACAAAACTTACCCTTATGACAGTGTAACATCTATTGTTCAAATGTACATACTCTTCTTCATGGGTAGACTAGTGTAGTCTTCCAATGTTATCTCTCACAGCTTCAAATGCTTAATGATAGTAGTGGCTACTCACACAAAATGAGATCATGAGAACTTGCACTTGGTCCACTAATTCACCGTTTTTCCTCCAAGCTACGGCTTTTAGCAGATTTCAACACAACATAGAGAAGGATTTTGAAACCCACGCTTTAATCAATGGATACACACAAATTCCTTTAGTCTCACAATTTTGAGCGATACCTCTGCCCTTTGATAGATTGACTCCACAAAAATCTCTAGTACAAGTTGTCGTGGATGGCTCTCTTGGTAATTTATTGATGACACTTTAACGGTAATATACCGTGGACAATGGTTGTGGTTGTTCAAAGACCGCCAATAATTTTTCGGAGCAGTGATCGCTTGCAACAGGGATCGATCTCTTGACAATGGATGATTTATATTTGTAGCAAGCCTCTCACACACCAAAATAAAATACTACAATAGCTCTTCCATTACAGAATGATCGAAAAATCCACCGAATGGCATTTGATTATTCTCCCTACTCGTAGCTCTGTCATTCTCTTCATAAACTTATATAAACTTTATCATGACCCTCTGATAGATTCCACGCAACAAAACTTATTCACTAGCACACATCTCCTCATGGTCAAAGACCCTCTTACTCGGCCTAGTTTTGACTTACTAGCAATCCCCACTCTTTCACAGCTCCACTTCGTCTTATGGCTTCAAACATCTTTCAAACACATGGTCAAATTCACCCTTTAAAAATTCCATGCTAAGACACAACTGACATCATCTTATTACAAGGGCAACAATGACTCCCAAAACAATGGATCAAACATAGCTCCTCAATAGCTCCTCCTCACCCACATATCTAATTCCATGCTTACCTACACCACTTCCAAGCTTCATGGTGAACAAAGACAACAATTCCCCATAGACAAGATGCCAAATACAAAAGAAGAATGACAACCAGCCGACACCAGTGCTTCATACTGCAAGGCTTAACACAAGCTTGGGAAAATTAACATCATTCCCCATTGCTTCACACGACCTGGAGTAGCTCACACAACCATTGTTTGCCTCTACATGCAATTTTAACACAAATTCAGTTTCTACATAAGATCAATCAGAAAACAGTCTCACATTATCCGTGGAGAAGCTACACTGGTCTGCAATTCCACACACTGATCTATGATTCCATACACGTAGTGTCTATCACTCCACTCGGGCTTCAATTCAGAGTCTAGTACTTCAATGCACTACTTATAGTAGAGTTTTATGCCCTTTTTACTAGCTCCACACATAGATCGACGACTCCACAATGATTCACAACTCTTGTGTAATAACGTCGTGCCAGGGTGTGCTCATGTACATGATTTAGTGTTTGAACCTCAGCGCTCTAGTTTGACAGTCCAATTCTAGAGGGAGTGGAGCCAGGCTCAGCTCCTTCACAAGTCAAAGAGATAATTGAATAGCACTCCCTCTTTCGAATCTCAAACAATAGCTGCCACTTTTTGAATAGCTCCACATACTATACATAGGTGACATAGTAGTTATATCGGTCCAGAGATCAAATCCGACAAGGAGTAAGAGTATAATGAAGAACAAGACGATGTTCACAAACATGAGTGTGACGAAGAAGATTCAGACTTCCTGTTTCAAGATATCTTTGTCCGTTTTGGTATACCCAGGGAGATAGATATAAATGAAGGGCCCTAGTTTACATCCCATATGATCCAAAAGTTGGTTGAAAAATACAAAATCCATCATAGAATCACAACACCTTATCATCCACAAGCAAATGGCCAAGTGGAAAGCACCAACAAAGTCATTAAGGGGATTCTTACCAAGACTATGGCTAGTCAACAAAGGAATTGGGCCAATAAAATTCTAGAAGTGTTGTGGGCATACAAAACTATGTGGAGGAATATCACATGATTCTCACCATATGAACTTGTGTATGGTAAAAATCTCTTATTCCCTATTGAGTTCAAAATCAAGACATTGAGAACAACAGTGCACGTGAATTTACATCGGGCTATAGCGCAAAAGCAAAGGTTGAACCAAATTAATTAATTGGAGGAGAAATGGCTAGCTGCTACCTAGCAAACAGAGATTGTTAGGTCTTGAAATTGTCATTCATTTCCGTTAAACTTTCACTATTATGTCCATTATATCACCTCCACTTCACTTTCATTTCATTACCATGTCACTACATTCATCTCACTTTCATTATCATTGGGTCACATTTATGTTTTTCCAAACTTTATTAATTCTTAGCATTTTTAAGTGAATTTGTGGTTAAAAATTAGAAAATAATGTGCATATGCTTATACCCAACAAGTGGGATGAGATTGTTGACATGTGTAGGTCAAAAGGAAGTTTCTAGAAGACATTTATGTGGCATCCTAAGGCCAAATTCGAATTTGAGTGGAGAGGATCATGGCATCATGAGGACATGTGTCACATTTCCTATTTGTATTGAAACTCTAAGAAGTCATGTGTCTTGTCATTTCCTATTTTGATTAAAACTCCAGAGATATAGGGAGAGATTCATGGACTCTCATTAATGAGATGACTTCTCATCTTTTTGTATAAATATGAGATCTCTCTCCTTCATTTGGTAGCTTTTGTAGTTTTGGAAAGCTTTGGAGAGCTTTGTAAACTTTTGTAATTTTGAAAATTTTAAATAAAGCTTTAATGTTCCCAACATGGAAGGAGACGTAAAGTAGATGTCATGGAGCATATTAGAATGTAAGGTATAATAGATTTTATTTTGTAGTTTTGTTTTGATTTCATTCAAGTATGTCATTTTAATGTTTTCAAGTTTAATAGTTTAGATTTTTCATTCATGCAAGTGTGTTCAACCAGTTGATTGTAGATTTATCTAACTGTATATTCTATGCCTAGCAAAATAGTCCAAGAAAGTATTATCTAATTGGTGCTTGGAGCATTTGAGCACACAGTATATTAGTTTTCCTTTACATTTTTTTGTAGTTAATTTTGTTGCAATTTCATTTTTAGTTTTAGAATAATGAAGTATTGAATCCCTCCAATTACTATCACAGGGAGGTAGTTTTTCCAAAATTGTATAGTAGGGATAAACCAATTCATTTAGCTATTATAGTAGATTAGTTGCAATTTCACTTTCAGCCTTAGTCTTTCATTTAATTTTGTTTCAATTTCAATTTTAGTTTTAGAACAATGAAATATTGGATCCCTCCAAATGTTATCACAACGAGGTAGTTCTCCCAAAATTGTATAGTGGAGTGATAAAACACTTCATTTAGTTGTTATCATTTTTTGCTTTCATTTCATAGACATTTTGTCGGCTTAGATTAATATAACTGTTCAATTTTTTGATTTGTTTTTATCTAATGTTCATTTCATTTTCTCCTTTCTTTAGAAATTATATTTTAATATTGAAAGTCATTAGATTTAGTTAACCATTAACATTTAGGGATTTTCACCTAAAAACATAACTTTTCTTTCTTAGATTAATTTCCTTAAGCATAAGAAACAAAACCCTTGAAAACAACATAAATTATAAAACAACGAAGTAAGAGAAAGGTTAACTAAGAATATATAATGCACCACACTTCATCAGTTTACAATATCTGGATTGATAATTTATGTAAAGAAATTTAGGACACTAAATTGACTAGACATTTTGGCACCATTGTTGGGGAAGTGTAATTAGGAGACCTTATTTCTTACATCTAAAAAGAAAATTAATAATTTCTTAAGTATGCTCTCCTCCTGCACTTTGTGTGATCTGGAGGATTAGAAAAAGAATTGTTACGTTAAAAATAATAATAATAAATAAATAAAGAAAAAAATCATTTCATTGATTCAATGAAAAAAAAATCCAACTACTTTGATAGGTTTAGCTGTCCAAGATTGACTGGTTATGGTTTGTAGTGACTCTCAAATCATTGTGTTCTGTTTTAATAAGATTTTGCAAATTAGCTATGGAACGCAGCCCTGTTCTGCAACTAACTTTGTGTTCTACAACTATTTCCAAGGTTTAGCAGGTTACAGGCGTCAAATGAAGAAACCAACCACATGAACATCTATAGAAATGTCTCAACATGGATCCTATCCTAGTCACCTAGCCCAGATCGATAAAAAAAACCAGCTTAAGACCTCAGTCAAAGTCCTGTTTTCAGTACATTTACCTTAAAGCCTTTGCTACCTGAAATTGGGAACCATTAGATTCTAACCCATTTTTGTGATTAGGTCTTCATCAAAACCTATCAATGAAAAATCCAATTGTGCAAATCAACTGAGCTTTAGTTCAATAGGAAAACATTGATTTGTATATCGGAATGGTGAGAGATAAATCCATTCTTTTGTGCAAGCAAGACGAGTTTCATTTGACATAAAAGGTGTGGTGGAATTTTAACAAATTTCAAAGCATCATTTACCCGTAAAGAAGTTACATCAAGTGCCATGTTTGATTGGATTTGTTTGCTGACTTTGTTTTATCCACTATTTCTTATTGGTGACCACGTCTGATATCAAAGCCAACTTCAAAATATGCATTCAACCGGGCTTCAAATAACCATCCAGAGTATTATCTAAGTCCTTTGCGAGAGTTATTGAAGCCGTGGTTGCTAATAAAATCCCTGCAAGAATTTCCAAAGGTGATCAGGAACTAATAGGCATAACTAACAGACCTGCAAACAAAAAAAAATTCAACCATAGCATTTGCGAGAAAAATGCAGAACTGTAAAAAAAAAACTTCAAAATTTAACTACACAATCCAACCAAATGAAAATGAATTAGAAAAAAATAAAACATGGGTTATTTTAGGGATAGGGTCAGTTAGATAACCTAGAAAAGGTTTTAAGAAATTCATAGCAGTTTGGGAGAATTTTTCAGTTATCTCAAGCCCCATTTGACATGCCACGTGAGGAAAAACAGATTTTAATTAATGAACAGACTGTTGTTTTAACACGGCGTGCTTGAAGAGGGGAAATATGATTTGAGAATTAATTGTGCGGTGGAATTCAATCTTGCTTACACCATTCCTCCCATCTTTAATAACTTGTACTTCGTTGTTACAGTTGTTTAACTACTCATTACATGAGTTACCCAATTGGATACGGCTCTTCACAACCTGATTGATAGACGTGGCAAAGATGAAGAGGTTGAGTGTGGTGCTGAGGTAGGAGGAGAACACGATGCTGATGCAGATGATGAAGGGGAAGACATTCCTCAAAGATCGACTAAGGATAGTGAGAATTCTTATGAAGCTGGTGAAGATGTTTCAGGTAGTGAATCTGGAGATGATGACGAGCATGAAGAAAATGATCGGAAGGTTGAAAATGAAGGTGAGGATGAGGTAACAACTGATGCACAGGATGTTGATGGAGAAGGGACATCCTTGGCACTTTCATATCGTTCTCTGCTTACAGCCAAGCCTCTTGCAATACATGCTATTTCTACTTTAAACAATGGAGCGCAAAATGATTCAAAAGTTTTCTATGGAAATGACTCCTTTTATCTGTTGTTCAACAAAGAAAAATTTGTTATCTATTGAACATAAATGGAAAAGTGTAAGAGATACAAATCCTCCAGGGTTGTATGGAAAATTTAAGAGCATATTATTCAGTTTACATGATGGATCGGCAGATAATGCTAAGTTTGAGGATGATTGCCGAGCAATTATTGGTACACAGTCCTATGTGTTGTTCACATTAGACAAATTGATATTTAAACTTGTAAAACAACTTCAAGCCATTGCATCAGATAATATGGAAAATAAATTACTTCAACTACATCTTTATGAAGGGTCAAGGGCACTAGAGCGATTCATGGACAACCGTTTTCTTTTGCAACTCCATATTCTTATAATTTCTTAATAATACATCTCCAAGCCATGAGATTTTCCCTTGTAACATAGTTGTGAAGTCTCTGACTTTTTCTCAACATATATCTGAACTTCCGAAGGGTTAATGTCTTACATTTTTGTAGGTACAGGTACAATTCCTACATTATATTTGGAGTATCATTCAGGATAATCTCAAATCTTCTTACGAAAAATAAAATAAAATTGAATCAATGAAATAAGTAGATTATTTGCTCAATTTTATGAAGGTATTGATTAATTTTGGACTGATGATGAAAAGTAAATGGCTAATTTTCTATTCAAGATTTTTAGCTACAGAAACTGTCCACGTTCCGCAGCTAAATTCATTCTGCAGCTAAAGCCATTCCACAGCTAAACATCAATTTTGCAACTGAAAAACCTCACTATTCAAATCAGCCTAACTTTCTCATACGAAATCAGATTTCGATGATTCAAGTGTCGTTGGAAAGATATCAGCGAGATCTACATAATGAAAATCCGTCGTCAGAATTTGAAACAGTGAATAATGAAATAAATTTCTAAAAAGAAACAATAGTTAACTTGAGGCACTAATTCCAAAGAAAGTATAAATTCTTTTGGTTTTCCTTCATGAACTTGTTTCAATAATACGAATTCTTAGTTTTGTGTGTAAATATCATAGCTAGAGAGATTGGCCATCTCTCTCTTTTGATAGTCTTACATTCCATTGTAGAAGAAGTATTAGTTTTTTTTGCAGGTTCCAGGAGGAAGGGCAGATGACTACAAGTGAATAGTGTCTCTCTAAGAGACCAATTTGTTTCATAAAAGGATGATCAACAACAAAGAAGAAACATGCTAATGAAAAATCAGATCCAAACGCTTGCAAAACTTTCAAATATTGTTGTCTCTATTACATCCATACTTCATAATAAACCATTCATCTCATTTCCTTTCATATTTTCCATTTACATTCACATACACTTTCCATTACTTTTTGTACACTCATAACCTACAAATAAAATCAAGAGGCTTAGTTACATGCTTATTGCCCATTTTTGCTACTACTTTCGATTTCCATCTTCCATTTTCATTTCCCCTTTCTTGTCATTTCCATTTCGCAAATAAACCCTGCTTCAATGCAAATTATCGAGTCCATAGTCCTTTGAGTCTATATTCCTTGCAAAAACATCTTAAGGCTTGCATGCCTTAATGGCAAGTCCTCATGCCGACAAACAATGGGAATACATTAATGTCTCTTGTTCATCAGATTTTCTAGGTGACTCGACATCGGCATCGGCAAACTTATTCGTACCTAGCAAGATGTGTTTGGGCATCTTGACTCTCATTGTCATCAATGGTGAGAGTTCCCGTGTTGACTAGTGGCATCCATTAATGGCCACTAAGTCAACAATTTACTGCTATGTTCAACATCAGAACATCTATTCATATAGTAGGAATTGTGCCAATGAGTTTTGAAGACATGATGACTATTATTTTCAGCATTTTGGAGCAGACATCAAACTTATCAGCACTATTCAGCAGTAGATTCAACAAGTCTTAGTAGAAGCAATAAAAAGTCATCTTGACTCTTTTATCCATGACTCTTTTTGTCCAGCCACTTGAAGAAGATTATGATCAGAATTTTGTTGCCACCACACATACTACTCATCCATTTCCAAAGGGTAAGTTAAAGTACGTTATTTTCCAACTTTTGACCATAGAATTCTATGAAAATCTAGAAAGATAATTGTTGGAAAACCATTTCTCTTCTTCATTTCATAAAATTTCCAATACCATTAGTTGGGGGTGGGGAATACATTCATATCATATTCAGAAGCCCACATACTTCCAAAATATATTAACTATTACATTATTATTATGGGCATAAAATGGATTTTCAAAAAGTGCTTAAAAGGTTAATTGGATACAAACACAATCATGGTTGCCACACAAGAACCAACCATCATGCAATCCAATAAAGATGTACTTTGCAACAATAATCAAATTATCATTATGCAAAGTTCAAAGATTAAAATAAAATGCAACAACAAAATATGGTTGTAACATGAGAACCAACCATGTTGAAATTCAAGTAAAACACTTTGTAGAAGTATGAAGTTATCAAATGATATCATGCAAAGTTAAGACAAAGCTCAAGGATCAAGAGAATTAATGTAATATATATTGCATGTCCACATGCAATAGCTTTAGTTCGAGGGTATGTTGGATTTTGAAATTGTCATTCATTTCCATTACACTTTCACTATTATGTCCATTATATCACCTCCATTTCACCTTCATTTCACTACCATGTCACTACATTCATCTCAGTTTCATTATCATTGGGTCACATTTATGTTTTTCCAAACTTCACTAATTATTAACATTTTTAAGTGAATTTGTGGCTAAAAATTAGAAAATAATGTACATATTCGTATACCTAACAAGTGGGATGAGATTGTTGACATGTGTAGGTCAAAAGGAAGCTTCTAAAAGACTTTTATGTGGCATCCTAAAGCCAAATTCGAATTTGAGTGGAGAGAATGTGTCTTATCATTTCCTATTTTGATTAGAACTCTAGAGGTATAGGAAGAGATTCATGGACTCTCATTAATGAGTTGACTTCTCATCTTTTTGTATAAATAGGAGATCTCTCTCCTTTATTTTTTAGCTTTTGGTAGTTTTGTAGTTTTGGAAATCTTTGGAGAGCTTTGTAAATTTTTGTAATTTTGAATAATTTGAATAAAGCTTTGGTGTTCCCAACATGGAAGGAGATGTGAAGTAGATGTCATGGAGCATATTAGAATGTAAGGTAGAATAGATTTTATTTTTTAGTTTTGCTTTGATTTCATTCAAGTATGTCATTTTATTGTTTTCAAGTTTATTAGTTTAGATTTTTCATTCATGCAAGTTTAATTCATGCAAGAGTGTTCAACCGGTTGATTGTAGATTTATCTAACTGTGTAATCTATGCTTAGCAAAAGAGTCCAAGAAAATATTTTCCAATTGGTGCTTGGAGCATTTGAGCACACAGTAGATTAGTTTTGCTTTACATGTTTTTGTATTTAATTTTGTTGCAATTACATTTTCAGTTTTAGAATAATGAAGTATTGAATCCCTCCAATTGTTATCACAAGGAGGTAGTTCTCCCAAAATTGTATAGTAATTATAAAACACTTCGTTTAGCTGTTATAGTAGATTAGTTGCAATTTCACTTTCAGTCTTAGTCTTTCATTTAAGTTTGTTGCAATTTCATTTTCAGTTTTAGAACAATGAAGTATTGGATCCCTCTAAATGCTATCACAAGGAGGTAGTTCTCCCAAAATTGTATAGTGGAGTGATAAATCACTTGATTTAGCTGATATCATTTTTTTCTTTCAGTTCATAGACATTTTGCTGGCTTAGATTAATCTAACTGTTCAAAGTTTTGAATTGTTTTATCTAATGTTCACTTCCTTTTCTCCTTTCTTTAGAAATTGGATTTTAACGTTGAAAGTCATTAGATTTAGTTAATCATTAACATTTAGATATTTTCACCTAGAAGCGTAACTTTTCTTTCTTAGATTAATTTCCTTAAGCATAAGAAACAAAACCCCTAAAAACAACATAAACTATAAAACAACGAAGTAAGAGAAAGGTTAACTAAGCACATATAATGCACCACACTTCATCAGTTTACAATTCCCGGATTAATAATTTATGTAAAGCAATTTAGGATACTAAATTAACTAGACAAAGATTATCCAACAACAGAGAGCTAAGTTGCATGACATGTTCACCAAGAAGAAGAAGTTTCATAAAGGAGATTGGGCTCTCTTATATGATTCAAGATTCAAGGAATTCAAGGGCAAGATTTGCACCATATGGCTAGGTCCCTATGTGGTAGGTGCTTTCTTTGACAATGGGACTGTGAATTTGGTTACCATTGACAGTGTGAGGACACCATTTCTTGCAAATGGGCACTGTCTTCAGTTATATCATCAAACTACTTCAGTAGATTCATTTGTTAACATTGTCACAAATTTCGATCTTTAGATTATAGCAGCAGGGGAAAACCCACTTGTGGTTCCAAAATTCTAATTCTTCGATAAGTGTAATAACTGAAAACCAACCTTTGTCGGCAGTTGTTACACCTGCTAAAAAATAAAAATAAAAAAATTAAGGAAATAAAACAATCTGGCTATGGAAACCGTTTTCGGGTGTAAATAGAAAATTTTTGTAGGAGTTGAAAACCACTATGTGGCAGCTGCTACACACTCTGTAACAACATTTTTTATTTCAAGCATATTGTACAATAATGTTGTTACACAATTTTTTTCTTTGCTTTTAGCTTTTGTGGAAGTCAATAATACATAATTGTCGAAGTAACAACTAACGACTTCTAGAAATAATCCAAGTAAATTATTTATTGTGATACACAACATGCATCAACATGATTTGAGAGTAGTTGCCTTGACCGCCGAAATTAAATTCGCACACCTAGTCACCAATGTCTTCTCTCCATGTCACACCAAGTACACCATAAAATGGTAATATCGCTATCCTCTTTTATTTAGTAATTATGGCAATCAAACATGATATCCCTTTTAACAGTCAACGTCGTCTATCACATTTGAGAAGGGGGGGAGGGGTGAATTACATAATGACATGACCTGTGAGAATTTAAAAACCACAACCAAAGCATGATGACCTTGTAATAATTGTCATTTAATGATCGATCATGCTAAAAAAGGGAATTGTACCTCAGACAAGACCTCCCATAACCTAGCATTAATAAGGAAATATTACTGCGCAGTATGAATCCTGATTACAAATCCTGATTTGAAATTCTTGTTTGTGTCACCCTACCATTTACCCACTATTGAAGCATTGCATCCTCATTCAGAGTTCTCAAATAGAAGTGGAGGAGAATAGTTGCAGGGCTACAATAGTTGCGTATTGTACCGTCCGCTTGATAACTTCTTAAGGGGGAAATGAGAGGAGAACAACATTGAATTTGTGTATCAATGGGTGGGGCAGAAATTCAACATGAACGAGGATCAACTGAGGCTTTGGAAAATTTCTCTGAAGCATGCCAACTTTTTAAATATGCAGTCTCGTTTGAGATTTTCCAAATGCTGGAGGCATCAAATGGGGGAATTGCTATGGAATTCGTGAACAATTTAAAGAGGAACGAAATGGAGGTCAAGGGAATAAAGCTAGAAGTTATAGAAGAGGTAATTTCCTGAGTGATGACATTATGAATAGAGGGTAAAAAGTGGTTTAATAGAAAATTTAATGACCCATCGTTGAAGGAGGAGTTTCTCCAAGGTGAGGAATGACTGGTGAAGAAAGCAAGGGAGATTGACAAGTTGTCGCTTCCTCAGCCATAGGATGATGCCACCCTTTACCTCATCAAGTATATTCCCTGAGAGGGAAGCACAACAATTGTATTCAATTACCACTTCCCATTGCTAAACCACCTCCGACATCGACAGTTGATAAACCTCTCTTACTTTTTGCTGGAAAATATCTGGCATATGGCCGCGGCCATGAAAACATACTTGTAAACCACAAACTCATCAAGCTAATCTTGTTGGACGCCCTAAGTCACCAGGCCAGGAGCTAGGAGGAATTCATGAGAAAGAAGGATATGACTACCTGTAGGAAGCAAACTAGGATGTCTTAGGAAGCTCTAGCGGAAACCAAGGAGAATTCCCAGCCCTTGGAAGTAAGGGCTAGAAAGAGACAAGTTGACAAGTAAAATGGTGATAAGTGGAAAAAATAGAGAATAAGGGTTAGCAAGCACCCAGAGTCCTCATCCATCTCTAAGAAGAATAAAGAGATAGCAAGGCAGGAAGATGAAGAGAAGGCTCGGCTAGGGGAACCTTCCTCACCAGGTAAGAATGAGACCCAATCCTTATTACTTAAAATTGAAAGTTTAGAAAGAGAAAATTAAAAGCAAATGAATAAGTTAATAGAGGATAAGGTAGAGGCAAGGGCCCTGAGGATAGACACTTTCGCTGAGGTTGTTGATAGGGCCAGGAAGGAATTCCAGGTGTTGTGTGCACAACCATTACTAAGGAGCTAGTGGCAGCAGGGTATAGAGTATGTGTAGTGGACACCATTTCGAGGGGAACACAAAATGAGTCATGGGAAGCTAATGCACGAAAGCCCGTTGAAGTTGCTACTTTTACAGAAGAACCAGCAACTGAGATGGAGCATCCCACAAAAAGTAATTTGGTAGCTGATACACAGGAACCCTTGGTTGACACTATTGTTGCACAAGAACTAGTAGTAGAAACAGAAGCTAACCAAGGGGAAAAGGAAGAAGTTGATATCCATGAACATGTGGTTGACACTACTATTACACAAGAACCAACAGTGGAAACAAAATCTCACCAAGGGGAAAACGACACACAAGATCTTGTGGATGAAACTTTTGTTACACAAGAACCAACAATTGAAGCAGAAGCTGATCAGAGAGAAAAAGAAAGTGTTACAAAAAAATCCATTGATGACGTTGTTGTTACACAAGGACCAACAGCCAAAATGGAGCAGTTTCACCCTTAGGAGGTTGTTACACCTTCAATTTTTAGTGCATGTGGGGGAACACTAGGTCGTGATGAAGGATGGTGTTCTAAAAGAATGTTGTTGATGCCATAGTTACAGTAATGGAAGCAGCACGCACTCTCTCTACAAGAGGGAATGATCTCACTCAAGGTACATAAAAAGATGATGGATTCACTTAGGGAGAAATAGTTAAAGGAAGAGTGGGAGAGAGAATGGGAAGTGCGGAGACATAAGGAAGCTATGAAGAAGAAGAACAAACAACTGCAATTGTTACAATGACAGCGTTAGGACCCTATACTACTGTGTAACCCATTACTGTTATTGTGCAACCCCCTTATTGTATTATTGTGCCCATATATTCCCCATGTTATTATTATTATGCTCCATAGAAGCCCACTATTGTCATTGTTGTGCCCCTACAATATTATTATTATGTAGGCTCTGGTTGTATTGGGACCCCTTAGAATGCTATATATACAAAGGAGGTCTTTTTATTTATATCATCCAAGAATTGTTCATTTGTGTAATATAAAGGAGGTTTCCCCCTCGAAGAGGCTTATTTGAAGGCGATGATCTATATTTTCTATATTTTTGTGAGTTGGTTTCATAAAATTTGGTATGAGAACTTTGGATTCTAGGATTTGCTACTCCAAACAGGTCATCGTGGCAGTTTCACTATAACATTTTTGCTACGAAGTTTTAGAAGCTAAAAAAAAAAAACCATTTGAGACAAAAATTTTCTGAACCTTGGGTCTGAATTTCAAATCTTGTCTCACCATATTTTTCGAAGATATGATCTGATGAAGCTAGGGTTTTTGCAAGATCCATAATTCCATCGCAAACAAGTCATCGTGGACTTTTCTCTATAATTTCTTTTCTATGAAGGTTTAGATTCTGAAATTAAAAGCTAATTGAGCTAAAATTGTGGTGAACCTCGGGCCCAAATTTCAGATATTATTTTTCTATGTGTTCAGAGATATGGTCCAAGACATTTAGGGTTTCTGCAGGCTCCCAAATTACATTCCAAATAGGTGATGTGGGGAAAATCGTCGTATGTTTCTCTCTGAGCATCATATTGAAATTTCGTAAAACTTTATAAAAAAACGATGGCCTCTAGTCGTATGTGTATTGGGTTCAAGTCCTAATGTTGAAATAGTGAAGCATTACACTTCGTACAAGTTCGTTCTACTAAACTAGTATATAATTAGGTTATCGTGGGAGATTTAGCATAACTCTTCCTTGGAGAATCCAATCTTGATTAGACTAATAAGGTTGGAAAGAAGACTCAGAGAACTACTATAGGTTGCAATTTTATACCTTGGAGATTCGAAATTTCAGAGATACAATATCTTCAATATCGAGATACTAAAAGAAACAAAACGAATGACTTGAATCAAGAAAATAGAAACACTTGATTTGAAGAAATGCATGGAAGATTTGAAGAAAGACATGGAAGGTTTGAAGGAAGGTGGGACAAAATTGTGACAAAAAAGGCCTCATAATGACGAAAAGGTAGTAGAGGAAACTCATGATGAGAAAAAAGTAAATGTTAATCATCATTTCATAGAATCTAACATTAGATTGAAGGGCCACCATATTCCAAAGATCGATATGAGGAAGTTTGGTGGCAAGGATCCCATAACATGGATACTACAAATGGAGAAATATTTTGATCTACACGATGTGCAATTGTTACAAAAGGTACATACTACATCTTTATATTTAGAACCGAATGAATTTTTATGGTATAAAGGGATTTGTTCTCATAAACCACTTGTAACTTGATCAATTTTCACAGAGGAAATGATAGCACATTATGAGGATAAAAAGAGAAACACCTTCTTTAGCCAATTGATAAATCTCAAAGAAAAGGGTTCAATGTCAGAGCACATAGAGGACTTCCAAAAATTGAATATAAGGAGAAATGATATTCCAGAGAAGTGGTGGATTGATTTCTTCATAAGGACTTTAAAGGATAACATTCAACATGAGTTTCATCTTTAGGAGCTTGATTCATTGGAGAACGCATTCAGGTTGGCAAGAAAAATTGAAAGAAAATTTATGGCAACAAGAAATACTACCACTCACAATGATAAAGATGGAAGTTTTGTTGCTCTTAGCCTTTCACCACCTACAAGGTTGACACCAAAACAATTGGAAGAAAAAAGAGCAAAAGGGATTTGTTACAATTGTGATACAAAATACACAAAAGGTCATAAGTGTGCTGAGAAGAAATTAATTTACATGGATTTGGAAGAGGAGAAAGAAAAGGAACAAGAAATGTCAAAACAAGACGATATACACCAGGAACCAATTCCAGAGAAAGAAGAAATGAATCAGACCATATCTTGTAATGCATTGATAGGAATTACCACTCCTCAAAATCTCAAGATAGAAGGGCATATCAAGAATAAAAAGGTAATAGTGTTGATTGATTCGAGTAGTACCCATAATTTTATTCATTGTAAGATGGCCAATGAATTAAATTGCTTCCTATATCCAACACCAAAGTGTCAAGTAATGGTTGCAAATGGAAGAAACATAAATTGTACTAAAAAATGCCATAATATCAAGCTATCCATGGGAGAATATGTCTTGAATAGTCCAGTTCTTTCAATTCCAGTGGGTGGTGCTGATGCCGTACTAGGAGTCCAATGGATACAATATTCGGGTACAATAGATTTTAAGTTTCAATCATTTTTCTTGAATTTTTTTGGGGAAGGAAAGGAAGTTGAATTAAGGGGTATCATGAGGAAATCGGGAATGATAATCAACTCTAACAGCGTGACAAAGTTTCTAAAGAAAGAACAATGGGGCGTAATTGCACAATTATGTTCACTAGAGGTTCCCGCATTGAAATCGTCTATTTCTCTAGATCTCCAAAAACTTGGTGTTTGAGAGCCCCAAAGGCCCCCCACCTATTCTTGATCATGATCATGCTATTTATTTGATTCCATGAAGTGCTCCCCAAACATCAAGGCTTACAAATATCCATATGCACAAAAGAGTGAAATTGAACGTATGATTGCATAAATGTTATAGGTTGGTATAATTCAACCTAGTCAAAGTTCTTTCTCTACTCCAGTGGTATTGGTACACAAGAGGAATAGACCATGGCACATGTGTCCGGATTATTGGGAGCTCAAATATCTTACTATTAAAGATAAATTTCCCATTCCTATCATTGATGAATAACATGGAGTAATTTACTTCACCAAGTTGGATCTTTGTTCAGGATATCATCAAATTAGAATGAAGACTGAATACATTCCAAGAACAACATTTAGAACTCATGAGGGTCATTATCAATTTTTGGTCATGCCTTTTGGCCTTACCAATGCACCTTCTACATTTCAAAGTTTGAAGGATTCCATTTTCAAACCCTTAGGAAATTTGTGTTAGTACTTTTTGATGATGTACTAATCTACAACAAGTCTTCAAATGATCATGTTCAACATGTTGACATGGTGCTCAAATTATTGGAGGAGAAACAATTATATTGAAAAAGCTCCAAATGTTTCTTTGGAGTACAAGAGGTGGAATATTTGGGTCATATTGTATCTCATGAAGGTGTTAAGGTAGACCCTAGAAAAATTAAAGCCATTAAGGAACGGAAAATTCCCACATCCATAAAGCATCCATGAGCATTTCTCAGGTTGACAGGGTATTATCGCAAGTGTTTTAAGAATTATGGGAGAATAAAATCACCTCTAATAACATTACTAAATAAAGATGCATTTTCTTAGACTCTAGAAGAAATGAGGGACTTTGAATGTCTTAAAGAGGGAATGTGCCAAGCACAAGTCTTAGCTAAGGTAGACTTCACAAAAACCTTTATTGTGGAAGGTGATTCCACAGGAAATGGAACTGGTGTTGTTTTAATGCAAGAAGAAAGACCCATTTCTTTCGAAATTCATCCAATCAAAGGAAAATATTTACATAAAGCTATTTACGAGAAGGAAATGTTGGAAATACTACATGCACTTAAGAAATGGCAACCTTACCTAATGGGAAGACACTTCAAGGTAAAAATGGATCATGATAGTCTTAAATACTTTTATAACAAATATTATCTTCAGAAGAACAACAAAAGTGGGTCACAAATATGTTGGGTTATGAATTTGAAATCATCTACAAGAAAGGGAAGCAAAATGTTGTTGCATATGCACTCTCAAGAAAGGATGAGGATGTGGAAGCATTGTTTTGCACCATTTCTATTATCTAACCAGATTGTATAAACAAAGCAAGGGATGAATGGAACAATGAATAAGAAGTGTGGCCAATCATTCAAAAGTTGTAGAAGATTTCCATTCAAATAAATTTCCAGAACTTGACGAGGAAACAAAAATCATATTGGAACCTGAAGCAATCATAGAAACAAGAAATCAACAGCTACAAAATCAATCAATTTCAGAGTATCTCATCAAGTGGAAGAACTTACTCACTGAAGATTCCATGTGGGAGGATGATAATTTTATACAGAAGCATCCATAACTACTCAAGGGTTGAGGACAACACTTTTTTGAAAGAGAGGGGCATGTTAGGTCCCTATACTACTAGTGTAACCCCTTATTGTTATTAGTGCAACCCCATTATTGTATTGTTGTGCCCATATAGTCCCTGTATTATTATTATTATTGTGGCCCATAGAAGTCCACCATTGTTATAGTTGTGCCCCTAAAATATTATTTTTATGTAGGCTTTGATTGTATTGGGACCCCTTAGACTCCTATATATAGAAAGGAGGTATTGTCATTTGTATCATCAAATAATTGTTCATTTGTGTAATGTAAATGAGGTTTCCCCCTCGAAGAGGCTTGTTTGAAGGCGTTGATCTATCTGTTCTATATTTTTGTGAGTTAGTTTCATAACAGGCAGCTTATGGATCTAACAAATGATAAGACAAAGCTTCGTGACCTTGTCTTGAACTTGCTAGGATGCAGGTGACCTTCCCCATCATATCCAGAGTTCCTCTGGGAATGTTACTAATTGTTTCAGTTAAAATCAGTCTTTGAGAACAAACCTTATTTGGGTTCTTCTACCTATACTTTTCTTGAAATTTTCCGTACTTGTAATTTTGACGAACAAAGCCTACTTTGTGAGTTGTTTTTGCATAGCATAATGTGTGAATATGTCAGTAGGAATATGGTGGCAAGTGTTTTCTCCTATATGGGTTATTTGCAATTGTATGTCTTCCTTTCTTTTATTAGGAATGAAATCGAATGGCATATGGCCATGAAATCAACTAAGACTAATGAAGAAAGGGCAACATTATGGATCAGAGGAGAACCAAGAATGGTTTATGAACTAACACGTGAGTTTAAGTTGTTCCTGAGTACCCTGGGGGTCAAGGAATAGTCAGCCACTTATAGAAAAAGGATTGTGGAGATTTGCCTAAATTTGTATGCATGAATGAAAGTTTAGCGCTAGCAAGGTGCCTTAAGTGCACCAACGCCTGTAGTGCTGGATTACAAGAAGGAGACCTTTTGAGTACAAGAATTTCATGGCTAGTATTACATGAGTACTTGATCATGCCCGAGTGGTACAGACATTGGGAGCATTCTGGATCAGACTTAGAATCAAATTTCCTCTTATTTGGTTATCGGTGGAAGACTACCAGCCAGATTACCACTTGTGGTACTATGAAGAAGAGTCTTGAACATGAGCGTTGAAGGCTACTCAAGGGTACAAGGCTCCTGGTGAAGACACTTTTGGTGCCTATAATTTTATATACTTGCATCGTGGGTATAATAGGAGAAGCTGAGGATTTGCATGGGGACATGCAATTTATTCAGTTTTTGCGAGATGTTGGGTGTGGTTTATACCTATTTCCTACACTCTCTTTCCCCAGTTTTGATCCTCTTTCCCTCCAAGTCAACGAAACTTCACATGTTAATCACCCTTTTTTTCTCATTATATATAACCTATTTTGTCATCATGTTATTTTTCCATTTTTTTCTAAGTATAACGATGAAATATTCATTTTTGTGTCTAACTGGGGTAACCATTAGAGAAGTCTTTTGGATCCTCTCCTCTTTTTTAGGTGTTGCTTGTGAAGATGATGTTATGGAGTGAACAAGTCGCGTTGATTGGTCTCATAGCAGGGTGGAGCAGATTGTTGTTACACTCTATGTGTTGTTACAAATTGTTGTTACAATCTTTATGTTGTTACACCATGTGTTGTTAAAGGTGACTGCTATTACACCTCGAATGTTGTTGCAAGGATGATGTTACCCAGTGTCATTTGACCACAGGATGTTGTTGCACTATAGCTAGCAAAGTCGTGGGTACTATTACATGCAAAACCTGTCAGAATTTATGAATTATTTGTTTAGAAAGTAACATATCCAAACGATTGTGATCTTAACCAATGTATTTGAATAGAAATTGCATTTAGAAATAGGTTATAACAATTTATATTTTATGATCATCATGATAATTGTGAGATTCACATGATTTCTCCATTCCTGATTTTGGGTATGTAATAACTATAAGAGAAACATATCTCATGTATGGGGATGACATAAGACCATTATTAATTTGATCTTGTAAATTTTAATAATTTTTAATATTGAAGACACTACAATGATGTTGTTACTGTTTCTCATTTGATTCTTTAACTAATCTCATGTTCATTCCTACGCCCCTGCTAGGGAGAAAGGGCACTCCTCCTTAGTAGGGAATGCAGTGGTAGACATCTAGTTGTATATTATTGTTTCTTTTATTGTTTGTATGGTTTTCTATTGTTGCTGTATAAATTGTAGAATATATTTGTTTCAGTTCCAAAACTATGTTACGACGTTACACTAGTTTGATTAAACAATATGGTAGTTGACCAACTGGTGTAGTTATTAGTTCAGTGTGTGGTGCACGCTTGCTGTGGTAATTTTGAAGTATGATTTCATTTCTATGGAGTGTTAATTTCTACATGAATGACTTAATTTTTGCAATTGATTTAGCGAATTCTTTACTTTTTTTCTATTTTCATTCTTGGTTGTTGTGTATCAACATAGATAGTGCAAAATCCACTGAAACAACAAGACCTACTGATCCGAATTGGATCCATAAAAGACTGCAAAAGAACCATGACTGTATCAGGTCGGGATGAATGTCTAAAAATTCCAAAAACAGTGATCAAAAACACCTTGAACCAGTGGCAATGGCAGCTAGCATGGAACAATGAGGACCTCGGTCAAAGCACGCTGAATGAGGCCCATGGAGATTGGAAAGGAGGTCAAAGTAGCCCCTGGGAGCCCCCAATCGAGAAAATGAGGTGATTTTTGATGCACGATTAGCGCCTAATCACACATCACTAGGCAAATAGGGCTGAAGTGGAGGAGCCTTAAGCACTCGGTCGTGTTGGGAACTGGAGAATCGTGGGCAAAGAAACGAAAAGTGCTAAAAGGATAAAGGCCAGACCCACACTCTGGAAAATTGGCGGTATTGATTGGGGCGCCCTCAAATGGTAAACAGTTTTTGGAGGAAGCGGAGTGATCCCACTCAATGATCGATGTGTGGTGGTGGAGGTGAGAGAAAACCATCGTTGATCAAGTGCTATAGGTCAAAGAAGTCAACTGCGCGGGACGTGCATATGACGTTGGATCTGGAGGGGCCCAGATCGGACGGCTGAGATTGCACCCGATGGAGGAAGTGGAATCGACAGGGAATTCAGCCGTGTTCTAAAGGGATTTGGAATCTGTTTGATCACCATAGTGGAGGAAGAATGAATCCACAACATAATTTAAGAAAGGCATTGACGAGCAGGCTGGTGCTGTTCCGATGAGGACATGTGGGAACTCCCTGAATGTTCATGCTGACACCGAACAGGGAACTCCAAGCGCAACTATAGAAGGTGAATCAACAGAGGTGGAAGAGGAATCGAGTGGGCATGAGTTCAAATGGCTAAAAGCAATGAACAACGAAACAGAATACACAATGCGGAACAGTTGAACACTAAGAGACAAAACCCAATGAAGAGGCAGTTAAGCGAAGGCAGAGATCGACAGAGGGCAGAGCTGACCAGTGGCGGCATCGAGCACCAGAGCTTGAGAGATTCAGGCCATCCCTGTCATGCGGAAAGAGTTATTTTTGCTGACAAAACTAACCTCCCTAGGAGTCTAAGACTCTCTAGTGACAAACAAGACAATTAAGAGCAATCCTTCTCTAAACATACATTATTCTATGAGAAACTAAGTGTTTTTCGATCCTACCTCAAGTCCAACGCTTGTTGCAGCAGTCCAGCCTCGTCGATCCAGATGAGCTCCTCCTTCACTTT
>APFE030140166.1:165553-229137 GCA_000404065.3 Pinus taeda
TGGAGAATGTGCATTGACTACCGAGCACTGAATAAGATAACAATAAAAAATTGTTATCCCCTTCCTCGCATAGATGATATTTTAGATCAATTGAAGGAAGATGTTTATTTCACCAAGCTGGATTTCCACAGTTGATACCATCACGTCAGAGTTGTAGAGCAAGATGCATGGAAGATTGCTTTCAAAAAGCAGGGATTGTATGAATGGCTGGTTATGCCTTTTGGTTTGACCAATGCCCCTGCTACTTTCATGAGATTAATGAATGATGTACTTAGACCTTTTCTTGATGATTTTGTTACTGTGTATCTGGATGACATTCTAATTTTTAGTAACACGTGGGAAGAACATTTAAGGCATTTTAAGCAGACATTAGATGTTTTGAAAAGAGAAAAACTTTATGTTAAACTCTTCAAATGTGAATTTGGCAAAACCTCTCTAAATTATTTGGGTCATATAGTAGGGGGAGGTGAATTGAAAATAGATCCCTCTAAAGTGGCAGTCATTGTAAATTGGATTAAACCCAAGTCTTCTACAGAAGTGTGAAGCATCCTAGGAGTAGCACAATATTGGAGGAAGTTCATTTCAAACTTTTCCTCAATTGCAACTCCCTTACATGCCTTAATAAGATTGAACAAGGTGTTTCAGTGGGGAGGAAAGTAGTAGAAAGCCTTCGACACCTTGAAAGAAAAAATTAGTACAACACCTGTACTAGCACTGCCAGATCTACAGAGACCATTTGAGATCCAAACTGATGCCAGTGACTATGCCATGGGAACAATGTTGACACAACACGTAGACCCATATGTTATCATTCTGAGACCTTTAAGCCTGCAGTAGTTAACTATTCTACATATGATAAAGAATTGTGTGCATTAGTTCAGAGTGTGAAAAAGTGGAAACATTACTTAATGGACAAAGAAACAGTAATACATACTGATCATCGGCCACTTCGATACCTACACTCCCAAACTAAGTTACAACAATCAAGACATTACAGATGGATGGGTTTTCTACAACAGTTTCATTTAGTCATCAGATATAGAAAGGGCATACATAACAAGGTTGCAGACATGTTATCTAGACCCATTATAAATGCATCTACCATACTTAAGCATGGACTTTAAAGATGTATATGCAACTTTGAGTCAAGGCAAAAGAATAGAAGAATTGGAATATCACATGAAGGACCGACTCCTATATCATTGTGGGAAACTCTGCATTCCACAAACTGAGAGAGTAAAGATAATTAGGGAAACACACACTTCTCTGATATCAGATCACTTTGGGGGAAGTAAAATAGTTTCACAGTTGCAAAGGTTCTGCTATTGTCCGAGAATGAGTGAGATAGTTTCTAGATATGTAAAGGGATGTGCTATGTGTGCAAAAAGCAAGCCCAACAACATAATACTATGCTTGTACACTCCCTTGCTAGTTCCTTCTCACCCTTGGGAAAGTATTTCAATGGATTTTGTTGGAGGACTTCCTAAATCTAGGAAAGGTCATGATTATCTATATGTTGTTTTGGATAGGTTCAGCAAAATGTGTATTTTGATACCCTGTAGTAAATAGATTACAGTTGTACAAACTGCAAAATTGTTGTTTGAACATGTATGGGTTCATTTTGGATTACCCACTTCTATTGTATCTGATCAAGACACCTGATTTGTGGGGAAATTTTGGTCAAGTCTGTGGGAACTAATGGACACCAAATTGAAGAAAAGTATAGCTTTTCATCCACAAACAGATGGCCAGACATAAGTAGTTAACAGGGCAGTGATCCAGTTACTGAGAGGATATTGCAACAAACACCCTAAACTTTGGGATGAACACTTGTTTTATGTGCATCATGCTTACAATAGAGCCAAACACTCTTCTACACAGAGATCTCCTTTTGAGACCTGTTTTGGTTTCATACCAAGGTCTCCTTTGGATTTTGTCTTTGCTAAAGATACCATGGTTGATAGACACAGTGATGTGGACAAGGAAACTAGGTTCATTGAACAGATCTAGGAGATCCACCAAGCAGTACAATAACAGCTAGAAAAGAGACCGGCCAAGTACAAGGCTAGGCACGATAAGCATCATATGGAGCATAGTTTTCAAGTTGGAGAGCAAGTCTGGTTTTATATCAGTAAGGGCAGGATGCAAGGTGAAAGTAAAAAGCTAAAACCTATCAGGTATGGACCCTTCAGGATACTTGAGAAGATTGGTGAAAATGATTTTCGCCTTGATCTACCAGCTTACATGCACATCTACTCAATCATGAATGCAGATTGCTTGAGGTTGTTTGAACCTTCAATGATTGAGGACACTGAAGAGCAGAGTCAATTACCTTTTGTTGATGAACTGCTACCTAAATTTCTTAATGAATTACGGGAAGACACAGTGTTGGACAGGAAGGTAAGGATGACACACAGTGGAAAAGTGGAATACCTCAGGATTGGGCTTAAAGGTTCAAAGTCGAGCAGTGCAAAGTGGATTGAGATTGGGCAAGTGAGACAACAATTTCCTCACTTAGTCGATGCTTGAAGAAAACCAACTTTTGGTGGTCCAAAAGCTTTTTTTCAGTGGGAAGGTCGTGATCCGAATTGGATCCATAAAAGATTAGCAAAGAACCATGACTATATCAGGTCAGGACGAATCTCTAAAAATTTCAAAAGCAACAATCAAAAACACCCTGAACTAGTGGCAATCGCAGCCAGCATGGAACAACGAGGACCTCGGTCAAAGCACACTAACCAAGGCCCATGGAGACTGCGCAGGAGGTCAAAGTAGCCCCTAGGAGCCTCGGATCAGGAAAAGGAGGTGATTTTTGATGCACGTTGGGAAGCAGGGCCAAAATGGAGGAGCCTTAAGCACTCGGTTGCGTTGGGAACCGGAGAACCGCGGGCAGAGAAACGAAAAGCACTAACAAGACAAAGGCAGGACCCATGCTTTGGAAAACTGGCGGTATTGATCGGGGCACCCTCAAACGGTAAATGTATTTGGAGGAACCGGAGCAATCCCTCTCAAAAATCGATGCGTGGAGGCGGAGGTGAGAGAAAACTGTTGTTGATCATGCACTATCAGTCGAGCAAGTCAACTGCGTGGGACGTGCATATGACGTTGGATCTAGAGGAGCCCAGATTAGACGACTGAGATTGCGCCCGATGGAGGAAGCAGAATCGACATGGAATTAAGCCACGTTCTAAAGGGATTTGGAATCCATTTGACCACCATGGTGGAGGAAGAATGCATCCACGACGTAACTGAAGAAATGAACTGACAGACAGGCTGGTGTTGTTCTAATGAGGACACGTGACCACTCCCTGAGCATTCATGCTGACGCCGAACAGGGAACTCCAAGCGCAGCTACAAAGGGTGAATCGACAAAGGCGAAAGAGGAATCGAGCGGGCATGAGTTAGAATGGCTAAAATCCAGGAATAGCCAAACAGAATACACAGTGTGGAATAGTTGAACACTGAGAGACATAACCCACAGAAGAGGCAGTTAAGTGGAAGTAGAGATCGACAGAGGGAAGAGCTAACCAGTGGCAGCATCGAGCACCAGAGCTTGAGAGATTTAAGCCATCCCATAGAGGAATTTTTCTGGATCGAGCATCACATTTGGCTCCTTCCACTATAGACCAGAAGGTCACAGAGCTGGTAGGAACAATAACAGTCTGTGTACTCCAGTGGTTGGGGAATCCAAGGAACCACCCTACCAAGAAAAATCTGCTTCAGGAGAACTCACATTGAGTCCCTATATTGTAATTCTCTGCTTAAAGACACAATAAAACAAGCCCAGCACTGAAAGCTGGACTGGAGACATAGCCCTGGAGAATAGGGTGAACTCCTTATTAAAGTAGCTTGTGTCTTTGTGGTTGCTTACTGTATTTCTTTATTTTCTTCCATTTAAATATCTGTGTATTGGCAATCTGATCGATTTGTTGCTTAATAACCCAGAACACACACACCGGCACATGAGTCTGTAATACCTTTTGTTAGATCAATCTTTAACTGGTGTCACTCATAAGGTGAATATCAGATCACCTACCCTAGTTTGAAATTAAACTGTTGTAGCCTTCGTCAATTAGGATTGATTAAAACAATAGGCTCTAACTTTCTCATACGAACTATGTTTTGAGTGAAATGAGTTTTGTTGGGATCATATCACTGAGATGGACACATTCATTCGGCTTTTGATCGATTTTTAGAACTTTGATATTTTTAGAACTTTAGAACTGTAATCTAGATTTCGATCACTCTTTCCAACTGACATGCTTTTGGACCTACAAAACATGGTTATCTGATGAAAGTGGAATACTATTCTCCTTCTAGAGTTATATAAATTGATTTTACTTGGAAAAATCTCCATGACGACCACTTGGGTTCACTAACATGCCTTGCCTTGAAAATGGCTTGGCACTTTAACCAATGTTCT
Source organism: Pinus taeda (assembly GCA_000404065.3). Lineage (NCBI taxonomy): Eukaryota > Viridiplantae > Streptophyta > Pinopsida > Pinales > Pinaceae > Pinus > Pinus taeda. The sequence goes on from APFE030140166.1 coordinate 169,977, forward strand.
CCTTCTCATGCTAACCTAATCCAACACTTGCTAGTTGCTTGTTGATTAAACACCTTGATGTACCAAGGCAATCCCTCGGCACTTGGAAAACTAATTGTTGGCATTCCCACTAAGAATCATGTTCCTCCTTTGCAACACATGCATTCGATGCAAGCTTCTCCTTGGAAACCACTTTTCTAACTTAAGCCCATCTGAGTGAACTACAACAATGAGTTCCAATATCAGTAATAACAAGAAAAAAAATGACCGTTATTTTACCTCCACGGTTCCAAATTCTACATCTGGAAGAATGCATTTGCCATCTCTTTCACTTCTTGGCGTCAACACATCAAATCACATTGTAGAACATTTGATATTTTACAAGGGCTGCAATTTGTTTTGGCAGTGTTGTCCACTTTCGCTTCTTGATTCTATCATCATCCAGTAGTAGCATGCTTCTCATTTCATGATTTGAGAATGAAGGCTAATCATGAGCCTCTTGCTCAATCATGGACCTTCCCAAATCCCGTGACATCTTGTCACAAGAAACACCATTAACCTTGAAAAACACTCATGCAAGAATATAATTTGACAACCTCTTCCTTTTTCTTCTTCAAAGCAACAAATCTCACATCATGTGAACATCGCCATGTACTCTTACATCTTGGTGTATAAACCATCGACTAAACAAAAGTTGACAAAACATGCTTCTTCAAACAACTAACATTCATGTCAAGCAAAAGCATGTACAACAACTTGACGATTTACAACAATTCCACATTCTTAGGAAACAATTCGTCACATCTCCCTTTCATCTTTGGAGACAAAATCAACTCTTCCAAGTCGATATAACATACATGTAACAATCAATCGACCACACAAGATGACACTCATGCCTGTGCAAATGATCAACATTCTCAAGTTGACAACATACATGTTAACAAAGCAATCAACCAACACAAGTCAATTGCTCATGCCTGTTCAAGCACAATGAAACTATTAAAAAGTCCATTGTTCACACACAGAAACTCTCATGCATGTATAACAATTCTCAACTCTCTCACAAGTACAAGAATCCCATTGGTATGTACGGGTACTTAAAGAGATGTAATCACCAAATTTGTCGCAATAAAGTAAGTCAACATACTCTACTTTCGAACACCTTCCTGGCGAAAACATGCAAGTTCAATAATGCAAGGCCTTAATTGGTTAAGAAACCTAACGATCTCTTTCCAAACAATTTCAATGGAGCTTCTTTCAGCTGCAGTGCAACATGTGTATCATCCTGACCCACATAAATTATGGAATCCTCTTTTCCATTTTTTCTAAAATCTCTCTCCACCTTCTTCAAATGTCATGGATGACTTGTTGGATGCAAAGTCCAACACTTGTCTACAAGATGACTCTGCCTATGGCAATGAGTGAAAAATAATTGCATCTTCTTTTCAACATGGTTTCCATTATCCAATGGACCTTTGGCTTTCTGTCTCTTTCATTTTGAAAGTTTCCTATGTATGGATATCCTCTTCCCACACCTCGAAACAATATGGTTATTCAAACCACAAAAAGAATAGGTAAATTTTTTCCAAATCTTATGTGAAGATTTACCATGTTTATCATAATCAAAAGTAACTTGATTGAAGGTAGATTTATACCTTTCACATTCACCTTTGTCACGTTCTTGAGGAGGTGATTTTCATGAGGTAGTGGATCTCTTCAAAATACCAACAATGGCTTCAATGACCTTAGAGATTTCAACATACTCTTGTTTTCCATTTCCACCAGTTGCATGCTTATGAGCATCTTCTTGCAAAGTGGGTATAAAACTTTTGCATTCCTCATGAACACAAACTTTACAAGCTTGAAGTAATGAACATGTAATGAAAGTCCTTCTTGGAACACCTTCATGTGCCTCCTTGGGTTTGGAGTATTCTCCATAATGTTTTCCATAACCAAGATCCAAATACCTAGGCCTTTCCTCAACAATAGTTGGCCCAACCATTCCTTGTGCATCTTTTCCTAATCCTTCACCTTCATAGCCCATATTCATCAATAATTTGGACCCTATTCCTCTAGTGTGTTTTTTAAAAGAACCAAAACATTCATTTTTATAGGAAATTGAAGATAAACTTGAACTGCATACCTCATTTTCATGCACATACTTGGCTGGGGTTTCCTTGGCATCATGGAGTTGAATCTCCATCTCATGCATATTTTCAATAAGCTTTTACTTCTCCTCCTTCATGGCCATGAATTCCTCTTGAAGTATAGTGTTCTCCTTCCTATCTCCATACAACTCTTGCAACATATCTCTCATGATGACAAGCTCTTTCAACATCTCTTCATCAAAGAGTATTGCTATGGAAGATGGATTAGAAACATCATTTGTTGAAGCTACCATCACATAAACTTGCACACAATTAAATTCTCATTGCGCAAATACAAAACCAGTTTTCTAGCTAACCTTGGCAAACCATTTTAGGGTTAAAATGAGCTAACAGTCCTCTGATACCAACTTGATCTGAAATGTTGGGAAAACTTGTTAATGTTATGCAATCTTCCTCATTAGTATTAAAAATGCTTTTAGGTTCGTCTCGAATTAACCAAATTGTGAAGGATTATGTGTCAAGTATTGAGTGTATTTTATGAGAAATTCATGAGGTTAATTAGATGTTTAAAAACACATATACAAGAATTAAATTGCAAAGAAATAAAACACAGAAAACTCATAACACAAAGTTGATAAAGGAGTTCACCCCTCCTGAGTTACATCTCCTTGGACCTACTTCAATGGTTAGGCCCTCTTTGGATTAATGGGAAATTCTCTAATTACATGCACCTGATGTACTCCAGTGGCTTTCAACTTGCTCCATTGGATTCATAAGACCCAGAAACCCCAAAAATGACTTTCCAAGCTATGCAATTGGATTTCAGTTGACCTAGGCTTGACCTCCTCTCCTGGTGGCCTTGGGATTCCTTAAAATTCAATGCAGAAAAATCACGTACAGAAGTGTCTTTATGCCTTCCAACCTGTTCCATCATGATCAGAGCATCCAAACCATCTAAAAATGACTTTTTTTGAGCCAAAATTGGTCAAAATATGCCAAAGTCATGGCTTCTTGAGTTCTTTGTAGGAAATCTCCACTAAATCTAGAAAAACTCCAGTTAACTCTACCAATTTTTGAGTTAGCTCCAGATTTGTTGGATCTTCCAAACTAATCTACACTTAATTAATGGTTAACCAGTGGATTAATTAATGTTAACTTCACTTAGTGCTTAATCTGTGCGGTTAGCAACTGCTGGCCTCTAGTTTTCATGGTAGTGGCCACATGGTAGTAGTTTACTGTTGGCAGATAGTCCCCCAAACTGCCACAGTTTAAACTTCAAATACGCATTGTGCCCTTTACATATTAAGTGATATGGTGGTGCTATAATGGTAAGACACGTTACTTGTGCAGGCAACGTCACAGATTCGACTCCCTGGCCTGCCGAACAAACTTTTAATTGACCCTTGAAAGGGCACATGGCAGCCCCTAGGCTTGCCACATGTCAACCTCTCATTGGTCCTCCCAAATGTGCTTTGACAAATTACGTGCCACCACTTGTCAAAATATGGTTAAGCCACTTGTGGGAATATTTCAAGAATATTTCCTGGAATATTCTTTTTGCTGACTAGGCTATACGGATGCCTAGTCAACATCACAAAAGCAAAATTTTCCCTGTTTGACAAAATAGACAACAGGATCTAACTTTCTCATACGAACTTCATTTTGAGTGAAACGAGTTGCGTTGGGATCATATCGCCGAGGTAGAAATGGTAGTTCAGGTTTTGATCAATTCTGAGCACTTTTTTTTAAGCAAATTTTTGTCCCTAATCCAAATTTCGATCAGAGGTGTCTAGGTAGATGTAATTTTTTCTTTTCTTTATGTTTTTCATTCATTAGGTATATTTGATTCTTTCTTTCCTTTCTATTTTACAGTTGATTTTTGAAAACACATAAAAAGAAAAAAATATCTTTCATGCCTCATAGGAGTAGAGACACTTTAGGGAAATTCTTGCCAAATACCCCCACACCATCAAACAATCAACATTCACTCTTCTTCGGTGACCATCAACTTCCCTCTTTGACTACAAGGGTGTTAAATGACCCCTTAGGTGAATAACCTGAGATCGTTGGAGAGGCTATTGGGGAAGAAGAAGAAGAAACAATTCTGCATACACACACCATGGCTGAAAACAAAATTGAGGATGCCTTTCCCATCAGAGAGACTAATGAATATGCTAGGATGAAAAACATAATCCTTATTCCCTTCCTCAATTCCATGGATTAACCTTAGAGGACCATGATACATTTTTTTTTTACATTGTTGTTGTGTGCAGAACTTATGATTATACCTCTGATGACTAGAAGTTGAAGTTATTCCCATCCATCCTTAAGGATTCAACCCTACGTTGGTTCATGGGTTTACTTGGGGATAACATCACTACCTAGAATCAAATACAACAATCCTTTAACAAAAGTATAGGGACTATTGTAGGTCCAAGGACACCAAAGAGGAAATATTTAGGATGACACTTGGACTAGATGAATCCATGAAAGACTATGAGGAAAGGTTCCAGCTCAGTCGTAAAAGGGTCAAATGCACCCTTGATCATGAATCACTCAAGTGATTCCTTCTTAGAGGAATCGAGGAGGACATACTAGAAACCCTAAACATGTTGTCTGGAGGGGACATTTATCATATATCTTATGACAAAATCAAGATAGTATTCAGAAACCATTCTAGGGCTACTAGGAAGAAGGGTAGGTCTAGTCAAGCTCTAGCCAGTTCCTCTTCCTCCAACACATCTATCAAGAATGAAATTGGAAACATGTTGGAGGGCACTAAAAGTGAAATGTTTCACACATTTTCTCTACAAATGGACACAATGCAAGTTAGGAGGATTCAAGAGGAAGCAAAGAGAGCCTTAGCTATCTTTTGCCCTAAATGCACTAGAAGGCAACCCATAAATGAATGTCCATTAAATGTTATAGAAATATTCTCGGCTTGTTAGGAAAACCATTCCATAGATAATTGCCATTCCTTGCCTGGATTGAAAGTTTTATACCAAGGGGTAGAAGGTGGGGCTGAACAACTATGTTACATCAATCAAAGGAGACCTCAAGGACCTTGACCATACTAGTAGGGAATTCAAGGTGCATCCTATTCCTATTACCATCCCAACTTGAATGCATCCTTGCCCCCTTGGTATTCTCCTACTCATCCTTCATGGTCCACACCTAGTCCTTGGCCTTATGCACCTCAGTATCCACCCCAACCTACCAATCAACCATTTCAGCCATATGCTTCTACCATCCTTAGTGGGATCACCCATCACAAGGTTAGAGGCCTCAATTCAACCAACTCCTTTCTTTATTGCCTCCAGCTCTATCTCAACTACAACTCATTCATCCTGCTCCACCTAAGCAACCCCGGATGCCTCTTGAACGAAATCTGAACATGAACAACAAGCAGGCACACCAAGTCTATAGCAGAGAGACATCTTACCCTTCCTATGCTACTAGGACTCAAGAAATCAACCTCAAGTCTAGAAGAGTGCTCCCAGATAACCAAACTCGATCTCCACTTGAGGAGCTTGAAGAGGGAAAGGAACAGAGTGTTCCTAAAGCCAATTCCACCTCCTTTTCGTGAAAGATTGATCCATTCTAACCAGCACACCCCAGAAGAGACTGAACTTCTGGGAGAATTGAAAAAATTGTGAGTTAAAGTCCCACTCCTCGAAGCTATCAAGGATATTCTCATCTACAACAATCTTATAAAGGAGAAATGATTCAAACATCCTGGGAGGATAAAGAAAGACACCCCTATCATCAATTTCATGGTCAATTGTCTGATCTAATGATGGGCAAAGTGATTTTCCCAAGGTATCTAGACCTTGGAAGTCCAGTGGTAGATGTGCACATTGATGGAATCATTTTCCCACACATCTTGATTGATCTTGGGGCTACCATCAGTGTGATGAACAAGGATACTATGCTCAAGCTAAACCTCCAAGGATCCTTGAGAAAGACCGCAATAGTGTCTCAACTTGCAGATAGGTCCACAACGGATCTTGAGGGAGTTGTTGAGGATGTAATGGTCTCTATCTATTCCTGGGAGTATCCTCCCAACTTCCTAGTTCTCCAACCCAAAACCAAATTCAATGGCTATCCTCCCATCCTTGGAAGACCATGGATAGTCATTGTTGATGCTTTCATAAGCTCCAAAGCTGGAAACATGAAAATTAAGAGTGGGAATTTGTCCAAGAAGTTGGTATTGTACCCTCCTTCTCCACCATCCCTCGAGCGTGACTTACCCCTATGGTTGGAAGAGGAGGAGGAAGATGAAGTTTATTATATCACATCCTATCCAATTTGTAACCTAGATGTTATTATAGGAGGGGGGAAGCCTGATGAAGATAACCTCATTGACCAAATCATCCATAACTAGTCCCCCAACATGATGCCCCTTGATGAGCTTGTAAAGGAATCTGAGGGTAATCCTTGGAATGAGTTATGACTAGTGGACCCAAGTCCTGCACATGTCAAGATGGTATAATTTGGTCAATCTAAAACCTCGAAGATCAACCCCTCTCTCTGTGTCAATCAAGAGGAGAATTTGTTTAACATCTTGAGAGAGCACTTAGATGCCTTTGCCTAGAGCTATCGAGAAATGAAGCGAGTGCATCCTTTGGTATGTACTCATCACATATACATCAGGGAAGGATGCAAACTAGTGTGCCAACCTTAGAGGAGGATGAACCCAACCCTCAAAGACATAGTAAAGGAAGTTGTTGGATGCCAGGTTCATTTACACCATCTCAGATAGTGAGTGGGTGTCTCCTCTGGTTTTGGTCCCAAAGAAAAATGGAAAATGGAGGATCTGTGTGGATTACAGAGAATTGAAGAAAGCTACCAAAAAATATCATCTCCCTCTACCTTTCATTGACCAAGTCTTGAATGGTCTTGTAGGGAAGAAGTTCTTCTCTTTTCTAGATGGGTTTACTGGTTACAATCAGATCCAAATCAGCCCAGAGGACTAGGATAAAACTAGATTCACTTTTCCTTGGGGTACCTTTTCTTATAGAGTCCTTCCTTTTGGATTACGTCATGTCCCTGCCACTTTTCAAAGGGCGATTCTGAGCATCTGTGTTGAGTTATTCCATCACTCTATAGAGATCTACATGGATGATTTCACTCCCTATGCATGTGGCTTCCTGGAGGGTCTCTCTAACCTTGGAAAATTCCTAATGAAGTGCATTGAAATTAACCTCTTTCTCAGTCCTAACAAGTGTGAATTCTTGATGAATGCAGGGACTGTCTTAGGCCATTCCATATCTCAAGAGGGAATACAAGTGGATCCAAACACAATTTCCATCATAAAAAGGGTCCATACTCCTCAAAAGTAGAGGGATGTTAGGAGCTTCTTGGGCCTAGTTGGATATTATAGGAGTTTTATCAAAGACTTTAGAAAAGTAGCATCACCATTGTTTGGATTGTTGGCCAAGGACTCTAAATTTCGCTGGTGAAATAGTTGCAAGGAGGCCCTAGAGATCTTGAAAGAAAAATTGACTATTGCACCCATAGTTAGAGGCCCAAATTGGGCTCTTCCTTTCCATATCCATGCTGATGCATCTGATAAAGTTGTAGGAGCATCCCTAGGCCATATAGATGATAAGCTACCTTATGTCATTTACTTCATTAAACAAAATTTGTCTAAGGCTGAATTGAGTTACACGGTAACCGAGAAGGAACTCTTAGATGTTGTCCACTCTCTAAATAATTTTAGACACTACATCATTGGATATCAAACCATTTTGCATACTTACCATGCAACTATCAATTACTTAATGAATAAGCCTAATGTGAATGCTAGAATTTTTAGATGGTTTCTTTTACTACAACACTTTGATCTAACTATCATTGATAAGCTAGGTAAAGAAAATGTAGTTGCAAATTTTTTGTCTAGATATTCTTTGCCTACAGATGAGGAAGGGATGGTTGATGATCAACGACCAGATGAACACTTATTTTCTATTTCAGTTCTCTCTCCATGGTTTGCTAACATAGCTAAATACATATTTGTTGCAGAGTTTCTTCCAAATTTGTCATCTAGAGAGAAGAACATAATTGTAAGGAAGAGTACCCCTATCACTTGGATTGGTGGCAATCTATTAAAGTTGGGAACATATAAAATATTGAGGAGATGTGTCAAGGAAGAGGAGGTCTTTGACATAAACTTATCCTTTCATGATGGGCCTTGTGGAGGTCACTTTTCTACCAAGAGGATAGTTTTCAAGTTTCTACAAGCTAGCTACTACTAGTCCACACTCCACCAAGATGCAAGAAGATACACCAGTCGATGTGATTAGTGCCAGAGGATGGGGAAACCTACTCCCAAGGATGAAATTCCCTTACAACCTCAAGTGACTTTAGATCCATTGGGCCAATTGATCCACCCTCAAAGAAGAAAAAGTACATAATTGTGTGCATTGACTATTTGACAAAGTGGACCGAGACCAAGGCTGTTAAGGTAGAAACGGAGGAGAAAGTGGCTGATTTCTCGAGGGAGAATGTGTTCTACAAATTTGGGTAACCCATAGAGATAGTCATCGATCAGGGAGCTTAATTCACATCACATCTAATCGAGAATTTATTAAGGCAACATCATATCAAGCACATAAAATCTATTGCTTATCATCCTTAGGCCAATGGAGAATTAGAGGTCACCAATAGGGCACTAGAAAGCATCCTCACCAAGGTTGTGAGCAGTAGCAGAAAGGATTGGGCAAACAGATTAATGGAGGATACTTGGGCCTACAATACCACTTGGAAGACCATTATTGGTTTCACCCGTTATGAATTAATCTATGGAAAGAAGTCCTTGCTCTGCATTGAGTTTGAATAAAATACCTTGAAAATGGAAGCAAAATTGGATTTAGATGTTACAAAGGCCCAACAAGAGAGGCTGCTTCAATTAAATGGCTTGGATGAATTTAGAATGCAAGCCCTCCTACATACTGAAGTTATTCAAATGCAAAGAAAGGTATGGCATGATAAGAATATTAAGGACAACGTCTTTCAAGATGGAGATTGAGCTCTTCTATATGAATCGAGGTTCAAGGACTTAAAAGGAAAATTTATGACAAGGTGGTTGGCCATATACATGATAGAGAAATGCCATGACAATGGAGCTGTTCATATTAGGATGATTGATGAGGAAGGGATTTCCTTGCTTGTCAATTGATACAGATTGAAGATTTATAGGAAGCCTTTCTCCAAGGAAGAGTTCATCAACACCATTAGTAAGTAGGTGAATGTGATTGGGAGTTTCCTAACTGCCAAGTCACATCATCCCTAAACACTATTTTTGTTTTTGAGAAAAATTATAAAAAAAAGGAGAAAAAAAGAAAAAACAATAAGGGGCCTAGATGAAAACCTCCATGAGGAAAATGAGGCCAACTCTTGGGTTGAAAACCCCCTTGAGGCAATCGAGGAGTGAAAAAGAAGAAAAAATAAAAGATCCTTAGCTGAAAACCTCCCTTGAGGCACCAAGGGAAGATAGCCAGGTTGAAAACCTCCCTTGAGGAAGCCTATGTGTGTGTGTCTCTCTCTAAAAAAAAAATGAGAAAAGAAAAGAAAAAATAAGAATGGCATGACAGGGATCTACAACCTGTCCATAAATATTTTATGTCATTTTGTAGGTTTTGAGGACATTGGAAAGTTTCAGAACTCCAGGGACAACATGCTCGAGTTCCATTCGATTTTTCCATCCATCTACTCCATGACATCCATGGAAACCATGTCCTCATCAATATCACCATCCTTGGGCCCCGTAAATCCGTTTTTAGACCCCCTCTTGTTCACTATAAGATGTCCTGTAATTGCTACAAGAAGAAGGTTTCGGTAATAAAATCATCAAGAATGGCCTACCCCATGCTAGATAGAGTCATCTCACCTTGATCCAACTGCTCACCCATCCTCCATGCATCCCTGATCCAAAAAAATCACCATTTCTTGTAGCCACCCCTAAGCCCTGTCTCATTCAATAAAAAGTCAAAAAGAAACACATAGGACATTTCCTTTATTTTCACAACCCTTCACTACCTTACCAAGACTCTAACTTCATCCTTCCACCCCTACATTCATTCTCACCACCCCTCTAAAGAAAATCCCTTCGAAAAGAAGAAAAATGGGGCTGCTACAGGATCTCCTGTAGAACGATGTACCACTATGATGATAAACTTGAAACCTAATTCATATTCCCATCAAAATCAAGGGGACATTACCACCATCCTAGAACACCTTACCATTCCAATAATGAGTCCACAAAAACAACAGCAGCAACACCTAGGATATTAGTAAATCACCTGCACCCATGAACAACATCAACAAGAAAATACATAGGAGCACAAAAATTATACATAGGAAAAAGGGACAGCAAGATGATTTCCTTAGCAACAACACACAAGGTCCAACACTCCAACATACATTGATCGAGCACAAGGTAGGCACAGGTATGGTAACCTCTAAGTTCCTCCCTAGGCATAAAATAATGAAAAAAATATGAATGTTCAAGGAAAGGTTTTTTATAAGCTAGAGGAGGGTAGTTAACTTGGCCACCCAAAGTTGTTTTATAAGCTAGAGGAGGGCAGTTAACTTGGCCACCTTCAACTAGTCAACAAAAAGTGATCCATTAGTCATCATGCAACACAAGAGTGTCACATCATTCAAATTAGTTAAGAGGGAACTTAGAATCAGTTAAGAGTGAGTGGGAATTAATTACGAGGCTCGAGAGAATGATCACCAAAGGTGGCCCAATGGTCCAAATGAGGAAAACTCGTACCAATGCCAGCCAACAAGGTGCTTTGAGACCTAGCCATAACTAGAATAAATCTCAAACTTCCATGCATTTTTTCTCATTTTGAAATCCATTAAGGTAGAGACAAGCTTGGGAAGCTATCGAGAGAACCAAACCCTACTCTATCAGTCTTACATGAAACAACTACAGGAAGCGCAGAGGCTACATGAAATAGCTACAAGAAGCTACAGGGAGCACAAGAATTTCTACAGGAAGCCACCAAGGGTGTAAAAACATTGCCTAGAGTCAATTTGGTCTTGAATTTTCATTACACCATGACTGACAGGGAAAAGAAAGTGCCCCTCTCATTCTTTTGTCCATGATTTGCATGTTGGATAACCTTGTACTCTCTTAGTAATTATAGTCATCTTGTGGATTACAAGAATTTTTTTGGCTATAAAATACAAAGGATACACATAATTGTCATCAATTGGAGGTTCCACCCGTATGTTCCCTTTGAGTTCATATTGGGGCTTCCATAGAAAAAATCCTCCTATACCTAATTAAAAACATAGAAGAAGATGGGAGGAGGGTTCAATAGAAGATAACCTACACATACTAAGAGAATTCACCTTCATCCCCCTGTAGTAGACATTTTTAGGGGGCATCAATGGTTAGGTTTCTTTGAGTTGCTAAAGGGATATGATGATGGTATCAATTATGAGTTTTTAACGACCCTAAACCCCCAAGAGAGACCCAGTGCTACCATTATGGTTAGAGGATTATCCATTACCATTACTCATGAGCTAATGAGCAAGGTGACAACACTTCTCCTATGGCCCATTGGAGGAAAGAGGACAAATCGAGTAGTGCCCTCACTAATAATAATTTCTTCACTGATGATGAACAACCAATTGAAGATAAAAAAAATTATTCAGAAGGGAGATCCCCCGCTTTCCTTGGGATGAGGTGGCCTACCACATCCTTAAGTTCATCTCTTGTGAAGGAAGACTAAGGGTAGACTATGGCTACCAGTTCAGACTGCTCCATGAACTGAGATTCGAGCAAGATTTCCCATGGCCAAAAGACTCATTGTGCCTTATTTCCTCCTACAATCCATCATGGACATGAGCTAGAAGGTGAAAGAGTGAAAACCACAACACTTAAGACACCGTGAACTCATCATATTAATAGTATAAGATGCTTTGAATAACTTAAGAGTTCCTTTCCTTTGGTCCACATTTAGAGACATGGACATAAATGGATTCCTTGACACTCAAGCCCTTACACTTAGAGGAGAAGAGGAAGAAGACAAAGCAGAAGAAGAAGAGGAGGAAGAGGCATAAGAAGAATAGGAAGAAGAGACATAGGAAGAAACACAGAAAAAGGAAGAGATGGAAGAAGAACAACATGAAGAAGAAGAGGAGGAGAAATAGGAAGAACCAAGTCTAGAGAAAACCAATACACTTGGAGAAGAGGAGATACCCCCATAGCAGAGAATTTTGTCTCCTGAGCATCCTCAAAAGAAGGCAGTTGTTATCCTAGTTTCCTTGAGGATACCTATCAAACCTAAAAAGAAAAGGTAGATGAAAACTCCCTTCTACTTCAAAACAAGGAAAATCACAAGAGTTAAATAGGGGAAGCCTCAAACTCCCACAAAGAGCCTTATTATAATTGGGGAATCACCAAGTACAAGAGAGGATATAGAGGCCATTGAGATAAGAGTTGAGAAAGGCACATCCCCTGGAGCCATCCCAAAGACTCCCATCACCTATGTAAGAAGTTCTGTCACAAGGTAAACCTCCTCTAAGTAGCCCGAGGCACCTATCACACTCTAACAAAAATGGAAAGGCTTGCTACAAGAAACACAAACAGTGCTAGAAGAAGAGAAGAAACTGCTACAGGAAGAGAAAAAGGGGAAGAAAGATGGAAAAGAGGAAGCACAACAGTTATAGGAGGGGGAAACTTCTCCAAGAACCTTTGAGAGAGATTTTCAAGAGCTATAATAGCCTAGTACACAACCCAACTTGAGCTCCTATTACAAGTTCATCGAAGGAGGAAGAGTGATACCACAAATATTTGTAGTTCCTCTCTTCTTTGAAATTGAGACAAAAAGACGAAGAACACATAGATGGATGCAAAATTCCAAATACAAGAAAGTGGAAGATGTGGGCTTTATGGAGGAAAAGCTCTTAGAAATGGAAAAGGAGTTGAGTGAGTTAAGGGATAGAGAGTACACAATGAGAACACATTGGCAAGTAGAAAACACATGGTTGAGGAAGAAACTGCAAGCAAAGGAGACCCAATTGGCCACAATGGAAGTCCTCTCCATGAAGGCACTTCAATGAAGTCTGCCACCCAAATCCTATGCACTTTTCCTCAAATACCAATAGATGCAGTTACAAATTAAGACATTACCACAACATGGGACCATGGCATTCTAGGACTATAAGAAATTCATTGAGTTGTGTGATAAGAGTAACCTTGAAGATAGAGTCAAATTAGCTGAATTCTACCTACAAAACATCATGTTAACTGACATGAATGTTTGGGATCCAATTCCAAGTTAGGAGACTTGCAACTGATGGATCTTGCATCTTGGATGAGTCATGAGGAGGCTAGGGCTAAGGAGGTGAAGAGAGTATTTATAAAAGAATTAAATTCCGTGGCTATGATCAGTAATCATAACATCATTTCCAATGATGCTAAGCTGACACCTAGATACCTTGCCACCCAAGAGTAGTCCATCTCCCATTTTGAGGACACTCTAAGAATTTTGGGGGTAGAAATCCAACAATCATGTCAGAGAAGATGGAATACCCTACAACATAGTCTTCAATATCAGGTATTATCAATCTCTTGAGAGATTGAGAAATGCATTGGATAGAACATCCCTGTATAAGAAGGTAATGCAAAGATTGAAGATCAGATGGATTGGACTTAAAATCACTCCACCTTTGTTGTTGGGTTTACAGGAAGGAAGGAAGGAAGGAAGAAGATAAAAGGAAGAAATGGGAAGAAATAGAGAATAATGCAGGCTTCTATCCTCAGGAAGAGGCACCATCTACATAAGCTTGGGATGTTAGAGAGGCCACCAGGGCCATGAAGGACATGGCCATAGATGACTAGGTTCCTCAGAGGATGAGTAACAGCTACAATAGGGGGTGATGATGAGACTCATCAATAGGTATATTATATGGGTCACAATTCCATCTTCCATCATATTAAATTATCTTTTTCTCACATTTATCCATAAATTTTGTTACATTATGCTTAGTGTGAGGAGTAAATATGTGTTACTATGTCATGTGGCCTAATGTGTGTTAAATGTAGTAATTGGAGCACCTTTGAGATGATTTGAGTGCAGGAATTCAGAGTAGACAAGAAAGAGATATTATATGAGGTGGTTAACCTCTTTAATTCCTCAAATTAGTCAAAGATCCTCCACTCTATCTCATCAATTCGGTGTCATTGGAATCCAAGCAGGTTGAGTTAGATCCATCAATTCTTGAGTTACAGAGGCAAATATCCCTATTTTCTAGGGATTTGTTGGTAGCTCCATTTTTGTGTAAATAAACCAGCTAAGAGACTCATTAGGATTCAAAGTTTTATTATAGCCAAGAGGTCATTAAGATGAAGCAAATTTGATTGTTATTGTTACGATGTATTTGCCATTTCTTGAATGATAATGAGAAGTTTGGTTTTGATGTAGTACTGAGTTGACTCAGAGGGTTGAAGCTCTTGGGTTAGGGCACAACCATAGTAGCAAAATTTCCTCTCTTGTATCTATATTCTTAGGCTAGAATGTTTATTAGTTGCTACAATTTATTCATCTCTTTTAGCTTAAAAGGTTGATTAAGTTGTTGGTCTATTCATGCTTCCATTATCTTAGAGGATAAATTAGTTGTTGTAGTGCAATAAAGTAGAATACATCAAAAATATTGTGAAAGTGGCCCCTATCTCATCTCCCTCATGGGATCATGATTAGAGGACACCACTGTCACAGCCTAAAAACAAAGTTTGATTTCTTGTCAATTGCATCAACCAAGTTGTAGCATTAGTTAGATAGTTGTTTATGATTTCTTGGAAAGAGTTACACTTGTTATTTTTCTTCACCTATTTGTTATAGCTTAGAAGATATTTCAGTTCATCGTTCAAGTTTTTAGTAGTAGTTATATTAGTCTTTCCAAATTCAATTCATCTTTCCCATATTTACATAAAATAATTTGCAAATGAAAAGTAATAAGTGCAAGTGTTATGCCAAGATTATTGATCTACAGGCAAGGATCATTTCCACCAACTCCAATTAGGTCCTTTCCCCCTTCTATTGATGCATGCTAACCCATGTTCCAAACCTCTATTTCTAGGTCACCGTGAGCAAGCCATCTTAGCCAAACTTGACCTTCTTGAAGTACTACGCTTGGCCAACGATGAAGATCACCTTCCCTACATTGTCCCCAGTCATCATACACTCTTCCAACACTTCATATCACCATTCTTGCTCACCAAAAATTCTCAGTCAACTTCCTGTAGCATTTCAGGATATCTTGCAGCAGTATAGGACATCCTGTAGCTCACCAAGTAGCTTGTTTTGACCCTGTTTTGACTTGCAATGATAGCTAAGCCTATTTTAGGAGTAGTTCCATCCCTCAGCTTGGACTCGATGACCATAAGTGCCACCTCAACTAGTTTTTTCACTTTGTTTCCTTCCTACAAGATCATATAGCATTAGTTCTTTGATTCTGAATCTAGCAATTAGAACCTTATTTACTCTACAAGTCTAAATCAGATAGTCAATGCATGCATTATTGAATTATGAAATGGTAGAATAATCTTCTGTTTTCAAGCAACCCTGATAGCTAGATGATTGGTCAAAGTTAGCATAGTTTCCTTTTTGTAAAGAAGCATAAGATTGGTGTCATTTCATAGCATTTACAAGTTGTCAACTTTAATGTTCTGACTGTAAAATAATTTACTTTCATTTCAATAGGACTAAACTTCACATTCTTATTTCAATAGTTAGACTCCTTTTAGTTCAAGAGAGGAATGGTCTGGAACCTTAATGATCAAGTGACCTAGTTGAGGGTGGCATGAGTAGAATAACACATCTATTGTGAATACAACATTGTCACCTCTAAGTTTGTACGAAACCCCAGGTTGATAAAGTAAAGTTGGTAGCCTTGGAAGTTGCATCACTCTTGTTGCAATATTGGGGCTCATCAATTATAATGTTGGAAACTTCATTCCAATATCTATCCATCTAATCCCTTTATAAAGGAAAATGAGAAAGTCCCTTGAGGAAGAAGTGCCTTCAAAGACTGGGCCAACCAACCATCATAGTTACAATATTTTTGGCTTCCTTAATTAACTTTCTACTATGATGGTTCTCTACTAAACATTGTAGCAATCAGAGAACTCCCCTTCAACGTGGCATTCCTTAGCAAGCTCCATGGAATCAACATCTTTGACACCAGTGACAACATTTTGACGTCAATGATAACATTCTACCAAACATATAGATCTTCAAAAAAATGTATGTTTGGTTCAAAGCATATTTTAATTTATGTTTGGTCATAAAACACAAAGGATGGTGTTCCTCCAAGTGTGATGGTTTGTGACAACCCCTAGCTGATCCACCTTATTGTAAATAATGCAATTATCTTGTTATAATCAAATGAGTTGAGGTAATGAGACATATTTCTAGAGTTGAGGATGGAGATTTCTGTGGATTAGAGGGAAGTATGAATTGTATAAATGATAGTTATGGGAGGCTGATAGGTGTGCTTAAAGGGAGAGGTTATATACATCAACTTAGTGGAAAGAAGGATATAGAACATACTCACTTTGCAACACTATGCAAGAAAATAGGACAAAAAAATGAATAGGAGATGGAAACGTTGTTAAGAAGTCATTTCATGGCCGAGAACATGTAGGGGAAAGATGGCCATTTGTTGCAACATGAAAAAAATAATAATAATAAATAAATAAATAAATAAAAATAATAATAGATAAAAATAAATAAAAATAAAAAATAAAAAAATAAAAAATAGGGCCATGGTGATATAAGGGTCACGTGGTCTTGTTTCATAGTCCTGGATAATAATGAACAATCAGGGAAAACAAATCATAGAGGCATGAAACAAAAGGAGAGGTGAGATTATAGACAGTGCACACAATCAAAAGGAAGGAAGGAGGAGATTGATCATCATGGAGTGGTGAAGATAAAGATAAGGAGGCCGAGTATAGGAGAATAAGGGAAAAGATGAAGCTTTGCAACTGTTACAAGAAGAAGAAAATTGATATTTCTGTTGAACATTGAAATATGGAAGAACATTTCTTAAGTGAGGAGTAGCACCCTCAGAATTCATTAATATGATGGAAGGTGGATATGGTTAATATTTGGATTCCGTTGACAACTGGGGTGGAGGTCTTCTACTCAGATTCCTATTAAGGAATATTATGAAGCTTTCTTTCTTCTTATTTCTAGTTTTGTTATAGTGTGCTTTGGATTCCCAATCGTGGGTAGGGCCATTATGGACATTACACTAAGGTTGGAGGTGAATAGCCTCTAGATTCCATTGATTAATGGAGGGTGGACATGCCATACCTTTAGAATCCCTAGTTAGGGTGGTGGGTGGAGGTGTCGGGCCTCTAGAGTCCTTGTTTTATACCATTGATTTAATATCTGGAGGGTGGAGGTGAAGAACCTTTGGATTCCCTTGATTTGTTGAGGGTGGAGGAGATATAACTCTAGACTCCCTAGCTAGAATGGTGGGTGGAGTTGTTGGGCTCGTGGATTACTTTTTTAACACTAGTGATTGAATAACTAGTGGGTGGACGTGTTGGGCCTTGGATTCCTTATTTTCACCCAACGATTGAATAACTAGTGGGTGGAGTTGTTGGGCCTTTGTATTCCCTGTTTCATTTGATGAAACCGACTAATTGGTGGGTGGAGGTGGTTTCGCCTTTGGAGTCCCTATCCTAGCTAGTATTATCATTTTAATCCTTTGAGAACCCTTACTCAAGCTCTGGAATGTATCTTGGGGATGATTGGATGCAAAAAAGGCCACAGTGCAGACCAATCTAAGGTTGGGTAGAGAGTTGAAGTCCCAATATCAGCCAATAGATAAAATACGTGTTTCTTACATGCCTTATGTGCCAGTGAGTGTTGTAGGAATGTTTTATGGTGTAGTATAATTGTCTTTGAATATTATGAACATGTTTAAGGTGTTGGTTCAATGCCTATGTTAATGGTGAGGAATGTTAATTCCTATGTGAATGGTTAATTCTAACTTCTATGATAAGGATGAGGAATGGTTAATCCTTGTATGCTTTACTTGATAAAGACGAGTTATGATTCTCTATGTAGAATGTTACATTTTGGCTATTGTGTTAATTATTTTCTCATATTAGCATTAAGACTTGACATTTCTTGGTGAATGAGAGTTGTTGTCTTCCCTACATATATTTTAAGGATTGGGTTATTCACATGTCTATTCTGAGCCACCATCAATCTAAATGGTCCACATATGAATGAGATAGACAAATAATTCTAAAGTGATCAATCGTATCTATTAAAATGATCTAGATATGTATATATATGTATGTAATCATATATGGCTAAGATGTGTTAATATCAGAAAAGATAGTGTCCCATTTTACCTATAATGTATACGTAGGTTGGTCGGGCTGGGTTGAGGTTTAATTAAGCCTAAGAGAGACTTCATAATGTATATGTGTGTGTGTGTGTGTGTGTGTGTGTTTCTGTTGAGTGTAAGGGCTTGGCCCCATGTTAATATCAAAAGGGTTATGGCTGAGAGTTGAAAACTCAAAAGGGCTAGCACTTTGCATGTAATACACATATCATATACAATAGGGGCATGGGTTGAGAACCTTAGACCCCATAGAGATAGGCCCTTGAGGCTTACCTTGCCCATATGAGTGAGTATTGTAACCAAGAGCCAAAAGAAAAGACAAATTTATATTCTAATTATAAATATATATTTGCATTCACTTGAGGGCTAGGAATTTTAAATCTTTCGAGGAAAAAGGGTCTTGATCCCTCTTAAGACATATGGCCATGAGCTAGAATGAGGGGTTGGGTTCCCTTTAAACTTATGTAAATTTACAACTGAGGTTTATCGCTTGACTGATTGTGAGGATCCAATAATGGACCCCCCTTTTCTAGGGCAAGAAAGGGTGGTGGGTGGGGTAAACATTTTAATCATATCCATTAAAAGACATAAAAGCATTAGAGCTATTAATGGAGGGAGAATGGAACCACATCGGGGAATGATTGAACTGTGATTATATGAATCCCCCCTTTTCCATACCTACACCATGCAGGGCCCACACATTCCATTGATCTAGTGGTGAATTATATCGATTGTTGAATGAGATGTGTGGAACCCTACAAGGGGACCATAAATGTAGTCCCCACTGGTGATGTCAGCCAGGGAAGTGGGGGGTCATGCAATTGAATATGAACTATTGATATGGTTAGGTCTTAATGGCCAGTTTATCGAGTCGAGGCCAATTCACCGGGTTTTTCATATAACAAATAAATTTTATTTTGCCAAGGGTCAAGACCCTAGTTTAGGCCCATGGTCATGTGGCATATGACATGGAAGGGAAGGTGATGTGGTGCCATGATGACATAACATGTGGCATCCAAATTCAATTGTTTGGCATGGCCAAGTGGACCAAAAATGAGTGCCACATGGCACTCTTGAAGGAGGCCATGTGGAGGGCATGACATCAGCATGATGTGGGTGCACGGGAGGTTTTAAATGGGGCCACTTGGAGAACCCCTGAGATTTTACTTTCGAGGTGGTGTGGCAATGGGGGGAGGAACCCACTCGAAAGTCCATGTGCCATTTGTTTGTGTATATAGCTCAAAAGGGGTTTTCACCCTTATTACATTATAAGCCATGGTAAGAAAGGGGGGTCCTCATGAGTGTGACATGGCATGGATGAGCTGATAGTGATGGGTAGGTATGCCATGCAGACTTGTGTTGATGACATGATAATTAGTTTAGATAGTGACATAGGGACTATGTGGGTGATATGTGGCATGTTAGGATGATGTGGCTGAATTTGCTAGGCTAGACTTCAAGTGGCCATAACTTTCAATCTCGAGGTCGGATTGGGTCAAATTTTATGCCATTGGAAAGGTCTTGAAGAGACAAACATAATGGTGTTATTGGTTTTGTGTTTTGAAGAGTTTGGAAGAGGGAAAAAAAAGTGTAAACCCCGTTTCCATAACAAGACCTTTGAGATCGGGTCATCTTAGTAACAACCACATTCTACCCTTAGTGTGGTCAATGGATGCTAAGGGGTGTGTTATGGGATTTCGACTGCACCATTATATATTATATTAATTATCAATATGGATATACACATAAAAAAAATGGAAACAAGAGATCCCAATAGTTGTGCAAGAAGGAAGAGCTAGCATAACCACCATGGTTACTATTGGGCCTCCAAAATGTCTTCAAAATGACATCCACTTTCACCTTTATCGTCACCATTTCACTCACATGTCGCAACTCCATAACCATATAACCTTTCATTAGCCACCATTTTCATAAATATATGGGTTAGGATCCTTATTTACCAAAGTTATTTATTTTATGTGTTTAAAGTGAATTTTTGATTAAAAACTAGGAAATTAACATGGTTTCATGTATCTATATATGTGGCTTGAGTTTCATGACATGTCTAGGTCATTTGAAAGCTTCCAAGGCACCCTTATGTGGCCTCCAATGCTCAAATTAGAATTCCCTTCAAAGGACATTTGGATAAAGGTCAAAGAAGGATATGTGTCATATTTGGATTGTAACTCTATGAGGTGTCTCATCATTTCTTATTTGGATTAGAACTTTATGAGACACTTAGGGGATATGTGTCTCATTATGAGCCATTTGGCTATAACTATATGAGATTTTAGTGGATACTCATTAAATAGGGTAGTTTCTTATGTTTTTGTATAAATAGGAGACTCTTCTCCTTTGAAAGGCATGTATAAAGTTGGAGAAATGTTCATGTTTTTAATAAAGAATTTGGAGGTTATACTTGGAAATTTGAAGATTTAGTTTTGATTGCATATGGATCTTCTTCACTTGTCATCCTCATACACCATTGGAATGGCCATCTAATGGTTGTGAGATTTAATTTGTTTTATAGATTAAAGTTCATTTGCTTTCTTAGTATTAGTTTTAGAATAACTGTTTAATCTTTGTTTTTCTAAAAACATTTTAATATGGAAGATTTATGTATTTTATAATTGGATTAAGTTTGATGCAGGGGCTCATAGTTATTTAGTTTCCTTTGATGTTCTATTATTTACATTCTTAGATCAAACTATCAATTCATTGTATAATTGAATAAAGGATCATGCCAAGAAGGTGACTTCAAAATGGGTGATTGAATGTTCAACTTATGCAATCATTGAGCTTTACTTTTTCATGCTTTTATATTTGCTTTTAAGATCCTCATCTAATTACATTAACTGATATTCCTAAAGATCATTCTAAGAAATTGATTTAATCATATTTCAAGATTGAATGGTTGAATATTTGATACATGCAATTACTGAGTTATTCTTTGTACACTTTACTTGCTTTTCTAGGACATTAGAAGTTAAAATATAAATAGTTGCTTACACATCATCTTAAGAAGGTAACACTTCATACTGAATGCTGGAGTAACTAAGCATAGATTAGTTATTTTTAATTTCACAGGTTAGTTGAATTTCATTTTCATTATTTGATTTCATAGATTAGATGAATTGGTTTTCGTTATTTTGTATTTAGATTAATCTAAACTGAAAGAAAATTTCTAGCACATACAATGCACGCATGCTTCACAAGTTTACGAAACCCCCGGGTTGACAAATTAAATGACAAGCAATCACTTTGCCCCAACATTTTGGTGTCATTTCCAGGGAAATGTGCATAGGAACTAACTTTCAGTTTAGAGTGTATTTTATTTGTTTTTATTTTTACTAACCATTTATGGAGAAAGGATATAGAATGCAGCCAAATGACTACATTGAGGAATGGTATCAAGAAGTGGTTACGCCACAATATTCATCAATTCTTCAAGAGATCCTTCAAGCAAATCTAAATGTTAAAACGATTTTTCATGTCCTCATGCACAATCAGGTACATTTCGCAAATTTGGATATGAACGTTTTAGAAATTTTAATTCGTAAATGACTCCATTGGAAACATTCATATACTTAAAAATTAAAAAATAAAAAATCTTTCAAGTAGGATAAACTAGGAAATAAAATCAAGCTTGTTTGCAAAATATTTAGATTTTTATTTATTTTCTTGCATTTTTTTTATCCTCACAAAATTATCTTCAATAAAAAATCATGTTAGATTTCCTAAAACAAAAAACAAGAAACAAGAAAAAACAAAAAAAAACAAAATCCAAGTAAAGAAGAAAACATATAAAATAATTACAACAGAATAACATTAACTAACGAATTGCATGAATTAAAAAGGAGAAAAAAATAAATAATAAAAAAAAAACAAACACAAATATTAAAAAAAACAAAACTTTGAAAAAAAATATAAAAAAATCTAATGCATAAAAGCCATAATACCACCCATCGCATGATATAATCAAAGCGAGCACAACACAAATTCGAGTGAGGTCGTTGAGGGTTTGAATGGATGCCCATAAAAAATAAGAAAGAACCAATGGAAATCTCCAATTCCAATTTTTGTTGCGACCTTAATAGAAATTTATGGCTCAAATCCTTTAATCCTGTTTGAGCTTTGGCTTCGAAACAAACCTACAAGAACATTTAAAAAATCAAATGTGCAAATTGTAGAATTCAACAGATCGAATTGCATGGACCATTGTGTTTATTAGGGAAAATAAGATGAGTCCAATTTAAATAAAAACCCTTGCATGACTATCAAATAATGTATGTGTTTTTGCAGTTGCGGCATCCAATTTACGTGGCAGAAATTTTGAAACGAATTGCCAACCAAATTTTCCATTTGTAGATTCATCTCATTTGTTTGAATCAAAGTGGTTGTGTTTTCCATTTATTTTGGAACCTTTTAATCTTCAATAATTATGTTTCATTATTATTGGTTATACATGCTATGGAAAATGAAGGAGCAAGAGAAGGTAGTGTATGTTGGTAGGATTCAGTGTGTTCTTCTTCATTCAATTTATCTCATAGTTAATACTTTGACCACAATGAAGATATCACAATCTCAGATATGGAGCTATAACTCGGGTTTACTAAATCTCGCAATCAATTGAGGACTTGCAAGATCTTCTACATCGAAACCTCCCAACATCCAAAGCCAGAAAATCTTTATACGCATTGTAGCAAGGGCCACGTAATTGGAAGTGATCTGATATTCTGGCCTCTGTGTGATTTCATTACGTATAGATATGTTCCAGTGCATCTTTAGCTCTTTGCAAGAAATTCATTTGCATTCATCTGGACTGTGTATCTAATGTATATGGCAAGCCTGAAAAAAAATAATATTGAGGAACAATTAGCTTCTTGAATGCCATTTGGTCTAGAACCTGGTTCAGAAAGATAAAAAATTGTTGTTGAAGCCTTTCACTCGAGATTTACTAATAACATAATCAATAGAGTTTTTCTTCAGCTATTTGAACGAGAAGTAATGGTGTACTGTTAGAAGCTCTATTTATTCCTCAAGGTCAGGCAGGTCTTGATAGTTAAAACTTCATATGAAATTTTGTTACCTGCTTCAAATTTTTGCATTCAAAGATTTTGGAAATATCATGCCCAATTCCAAAATTTTACTGTTAATTCAATCAAGGAATCAATTTCCTTCAGTCCTTATAATCAATTTAGAAACAATTGATTTTGTTACCTGAAGCAGAGGAAATGCATAGCAACTTAAAAACGTCAATTTTAAAATGAAATTTCCAGCCAAATCAAAATGAATTTTAGAAAAATGAGACATGGGTTTTTTTTAGAATAGGTCGAGTTAAATAACCCAGAAAGGGTTTCCTCAATTTTGCAATCACTTGAGAGAAATATGAGATTCTTCAGAACATTGTTTCACTAACTACATGAGGAAAAACGATTTCTATTTAATACACAGTGAATTGTTTGAACATGGCACAGGTGTTCAAAATGTGCACACATTTCCTCCTTTATCTTGAGCCTTAGAAAATATTTTTCGTTGGCTTTACATTTACTCTTGCTTGCTTGTCTCAAGGAGGACTTCCTAACGATTTTCACTTCATTCAAATATGTTGATCAAGAAATTCTTTACCAACTTTATTTGTACATGATAGCTTCCATACATGCGAATATATAGAATAAATTTGAATCTGTATGCAAAGAGTCTTAGGTGATGGCTGCACTGGGCACTATATAGCAGGTGATTGAAAATCAGAACTTGGATGTTTTGCACGAAGAGAAGGGCACTGAAGCATACAAAACTTCAATAAATGATTTCAAATAAGTGTTTACAAAGATGAATGTTTAAATTGAGTGAATTATAGTCAGTTTTAATGGTCAAAACTTCCAATCTTAGAACAGATGGGAAAATTTCTCATCGACTATTAAACTGAATGTTTGTTTCATAGTTTTTTTTTTCTCTTTTCAAAGAAAACAAAAACAAAAAAACAAAAAATTTGTTAATTTTTCTGAAGGAGGCATTGTAATTATCAATGGATTTTGGCTCCAGTAAACCACAAAATTGTTTCTTCCTCTTTGAATTCATTATTGGTTATTTACTGACTTGGGTTGTTTGTTTAGGATTTTAGCTACAAAAACTATGCACATTCTACAACTGAACAACGATTCTACAACTAATCAACAATTCTGCAGCTAAACGACAATTCTACAATTGAACAATGATTCTACAACTAATCGAAAATTATGTAGCTATGCATTTAACTCATTGATTTATTTGTCAAACAATGCATTCTAACCAAAAATTCATGATCAACATGCCATTTCATCTGCTCACATCATCTTTCATTGTAGCATCATGTTCCCATCCCACATTTTACATGACAATTTTTATTGTTTCATAAAAAGTTCAAAATAGTCTAACTTTCTCATACGACATCGAAATTGGATAATTCAAGCATCGTTGGAAAGATCTCAACGAGATATACAAAATGAGGAAGCTATTATCTGATTTTGAAACAGTAAATAATGTATAAATTTCTTAAAAGAAGCAACATGTAACTTGAGACACTAATTTTGACACAAGTATAAACTCCTTTGGTTTTCTTTCATGAACTTGTTTAATAGTACCCATTATTTTTTTTATATGTAAATGTCATTAATAGAGAAATTGATCATGACTTTATTTTTTATAACCTTACAATCCATTGGAGAAGAAGTACTAGTTTTTGCAGATTCCAAGAGGAAGAACAGATGACCATAAACAAATGATGTCTCTCAAAGACCACATTTATTTCAGAAGAAAATGATCAGAGCAACAACAGAGATGAAACATCAATGCATAAGCACATGCTAATGCATATCAGATCCAACAGTTGCAATCCTTTCAGATGTCAGTGTTTCCATTGTATCCATACTCCTTCATTCAATAAAACCTTCATCTCATTTCCTTTGTAGTCGCACTGCATTTCACTTAGTCAGTCAATAAAATTCTCATCTCATTTTCCTTCACTACTCATTTTTTATTCATAGAAACTATATTTTCCTGCCTTGCATTCACTAACCCATAACACATTTTCATAAAGACATTCAACTCGCTTACATTCTAATTTTTCCTTTTACTTTCCATTCACTTGTCATTTTCCTTTCTGTTAAATAAACCTTGATCCACTGCAAAATTTTCCATTCATAATCCTTCAAAATCATTATTTCATGCTCGTGTTAGATGATGGAGAATTCCTTAAGGCCTTCCTTTTAACAAGCCTTGGGCTATCGACATCAACACATTATCTAGGTCCAAGACTAGAGTCCTCATTAGTACCTTGAGGCTTGTATGCCTTAATGACAGACTTTCTCGCCAACAATCATGGGAATACATCAATGTCCCTTGATCATTGGATCTTGCAAGTGGCTCAACATCGGCTCATTTATTCACCCTTCGTAGGATGTACTTAGATACCTTTGCACTTTTTGACATTAATGGCGAGTTTGCCTCGCATTTGTTAATGACATTAATTAATGGTCGGTAATCCAATGACCTCTCTTCATGCTCGACACCGACACATTTATTCGCATGACTAGAGTTGTACCATCGGTTTTATAGCGATTGAAGACTATATCATTTCAACATTTTGCAGCATATATAATAGATTTAGCAACATAAATAAAGAATCCACTTCACAACCTCATCCACCATTTATGCAACCAAGAAGCAGATGAATTCTACATTTCATTCCATGATCCAGAAGTAGCCACGCTCTTCAATTTCCAAAACTCATGCACATTGAAGGTAAGTGAATGTATGTGGTTTTCTAATTTTTAGTCATGCAATTCCTTAAAATACTAAAATTGTAACTTTGGGAAATTCTTCACTTCCTCTTTCACATTGTCATATCTTTAGTTGGGGGGAAGGGACATCATTTTATATTCATATATCATACACCATCACACATTTTCATTTCATCCTAACATACTTGTCCTAATCAATTATGATTGCGTTATGGTTCAAAAAGTTATATGATTTGCAAATAATTCCTAAATTAATAGCACACTATATGGCTGATTTTAAAGATGCATTCTTAAATGTGTTCAATGAATCTTAATGCAACAAAAGAAACAAAATATTGAAACACAAGCTCGTTCAAAAGCAAAGACATTGCGAGCAAATCAAAGGAAATAATGCAATATTTTCATGAGGACATGCAATTACTCTAGTTGGGGGGTATGTTGGGCCTCTAGAATGTCTTCAAAATAACATCCACTTTCACCTTTATCGCCACCATTTCACTCACATGTGGTAACTCCATAACCATATAACCTTTCAATAGCCACCATTTTCATAACTATATGGGTTAGGATCCTTATTTACCAAAGTTATTTATTTTATGTGTTTAAAGTGAATTTATGATTAAAACTAGGAAATTAACATGGTTTCATGACATGTGTATGTCATTTGGAAGCTCCCAAGGCACCCTTATGTGGCCTCCAATTCTCAAATTTGAATTCCCTTCAAAGGAGATTTGGATAAAGGTCAAAGAAAGATATGTGTCCTATTTGGGTTGTAACTCTATGAGGTGTCTCATCATTTCTTATTCGGATTAGAACTCAATGAGACACTTAGGGGATATGTGTCTCATTATGAGCCATTTGGTTGTAACTATATGAGATTTTAGTGGATCCTCAATAAATAGGGTAGCTTCTTATGTTTTTGTATAAATAAGAGAGCCTTCTCCTTTGAAAGGCATGTGCAAAGTTGGAGAAATGCTCATGTTTTTAATAGATAATTTGGAGGTTATACTTGGAGATTTGAACATTTAGTTTTCTGTTGAATTAAGGCTTCTGTGATCCATAATAGTTATAAGAAGAACTTCAGCGTAAATGACATGTAGAAATATCTTTGTCGATGCGTTTCGAACCAACTAGTGTGGTTCACTGTCAGGACAAGTTTAGGAGTCAGATCATTGTTGCATCTTAAATAGGGAAAGCAGATCCTCCAAATAGCTAGGTTGACTAGGTTGACCATCAACAACTATAAAAAATGGCTAGATAATGTTACAAATTAAAAAAATAATATTATATTTATAGTAATTAAATTATATTTAAAATACCACTTCATTTTAGTCAAAAGTAATAAAAAATAAATATATAATTATAGTAATTAAATTCTCTCTCTAATAAATAATTAAAATATTATAATAAATTTTATTGATTTAGTTTTTCTTGGATATGGAGCTTATTCACTTGCCATCCTCATACACCATTAGAATGACCATCTAATGATTGTGAGATTTAATTACTTTTATAGATTAAAGTTCATTTTCTTTCTTAGTAATTTTTAGAATGACTGTGTAATATTTGCTTTAAAAAAATTTCAATAGGGAAGATTTATGTATTTTCTAATTGGATTAAGTTTGAGGCATGGGCTCATAGTTATTTAGTTTCCTTTTGTGTTCTGTTATTTACTTTCTTAGATCAAACTATCAATTCATTGTCTAATTGAATAGAGGATCAGGCGAAGAAGGTGACTTCAAATTGGGTGATTGAATGTTCAACTTATGCAATCACTGAGTGTTACTTTTTCATGCTTTTGTATTTGCTTTTGAGATCCTCATTTAATTGCATTAACTAATATTCCTAAAGATCATTCTAAGAAATTGATTGAATAATATTTCAAGATTGAATGGTTGAATATTTGATACATGCAATTACTGAGTTATTTTCTGCACACTTTACTTACTTTTCTAGGACATTAGAAGTTAAATTATAAATAGTTACTTGCACATCATCTCGAGAAGGTAACACTTCATATTTGAATGCTGGAGTAACTAAGCATACATTAGTTATTTTTTACTTCATAGGTTAGTGGAATTTCATTTTCATTATTTGATTTCATATATTAGATGAATTGGTTTTCATTATTTTGTAGTTAGATTGATCTACAATAAAAGACAATTTCTAGCACATACAGTGTGTGCATGGTTCAGAAGTTTTCGAAACCCCCGGGTTGACAAATTAAATGACAAGCAATCACTTTTCCCCAATAGTTACTCCCCCATCATGTTAGTAAACGTAGAGGGGAACTCATTGGGAAACTTTCCCTAAGGTCTGAACAAATTAGATTATATTTCCAAACCTAACTTATTGAAATTAAGGTTTGCATTTAAACAAATATTTCTCAAGCCCCTATATTAGTGGGTGGGGTTATTGATAAATCTATATAATGTAACCTACAAGATGTAATTTGTTTGAAATGGGCCTTGTGACTATATCATGGAATAAAGATAACTTAGAAAAAAAGACACAAAACAAAGCTAATGAGTCATCACTAGTACTACCAAATTATATACATGATGATTCTCTTATGTATGTTGTACTATTAATCTTAATTGAACTATACCTTAATTTTCCTCCTAGTCCAATAGTCCTTGTCCTTGGGATACTCTCTCTATATATCACCACCATATTGTTCTTTTCACATGTCTCATTTTGGTTCACCATGGAGCCTTTTAGTTGAACATTGGAATATCTCCATTAGAAACCCCTTCCATTACTGTAATGAGATAGATTTGATCATTAATATGTATTTTATAAGCTACTCCATCACATCCTCCTATCATATGTCCATTGACACGTAGCCTATTAAAAAAAATATAACTTTAATTATTTATGAAACCTATGCAAAATATCTTCTATTAGTTATTCATGAATCATCCAAAGAACCTATCTTATCGCCAAATGAGTTATAAACTTTAGTTTTGGAATTTCCTTTACTTTGGGGGTGTGTTTTTTCTCCTTTACTTGCATATCAAACCATGCAATGTATTTCAATTTTGTTGTTTAATTGCTCTATTAAAATCTAGTTGTCCATAACATTCTTCTCATGCTACGTTTATACTCCTATGACCTAAAAAGAAGAAGTAGGACCATTTATTTCTTTTAGTATTCTAAAAGAAATTATTTGCATATATTGACTACAATGAGAAATTGTACATAAACTACTTCGAAAGTTTGGTGTTGCAATGATCATATCAACAAGAAGGTTTTTCGTTATCCTTCAATGGGTGAATTTTGTATGCAATACAGATGGAAATCTATTCTTGAAATCTTTGTGTTATGAGTTCATGAGTGCTTACCATTGTAAATCATTGAGTTATTGACTCTCTCTTGTACATGGACTATGGATGTAATATGAACCAATGGTTTCCAACCACTAATTGAATTGTACAAATGATCCATAAACATATCTTCATATATAACATTAACATTCCATTTTCTCATATTTTAATAGTACTTGGAAGATTAGATGAATGGGTATTTTAGGATCTCCTACATGTCATTTAGCCTCCATGTATCCATTCATATTTACCTTTACTATTCATTTTCCATAAAAACAAAATCTCTTTGTCTTGTAATAACATAACCACCTTATAGGGGCCACGAGTATGCCCCAAAATTGCTTCTGCTTGGCTAAGAGTTTGTCTTACGTAAGGAAACAGGTTAACGACCCAAGACCTAGAGGCATCTCACATGAGTGAAAGCCTGCCCCCTTACAGACCACCAATCGGTTATTCCATACTGTCTGGTTTTCCTTGAATAACGGTGATAAGTCAGCCGATAATCTCGATTAGTAGTTAGGGATGGTTGTCCCCACTACTCGTTTGACAAATAAATTGTAATAAATTTTCTCACTTGTAATAAAAAAAGATAACTACCCTATCACCTTCTCCACTTCACTAAAACCTTTCCTAAACTTATATGCTAATTTTAATATATAAACTTATTTAAAATTAATAAACACAACAACAACATTAATTTTCCTTTTTTTTTTTTTAATTTTAAAAATTCCAAGTTACCCACCCTACACCCTCTTCTCTTTCCCAAAAAAATAACTAAAGAAAAAGTCTAAAAGTAAAATAGTTGACTCTTGAGTTATTGTTGTGTCTCTTTCTACATCAGACTGATTAGGTGGGAAGCGACTTACGCAGAAATTGACATCCAATAACTCGAAAGCCCAACTGCATCACACCCGTGGTGGGAGTAGGATGACTAAAAATATTCCAAATTACCTACCCTACACCCTCTTCTCTTTCCCAAAAAAATAACCAAAGAAAAAGCCTATAAAAATAAAGTAGTTCACTCTTGAGTTATTGCTGTGTCACTTTCTACATCGCGCTGGTTAAGTGGGAAGCGATTGACCCAAACATTGACATCCAATAACTCAAAAGCCCAACTGCATCACACTCGTGGTGGACTGTGGGAGTAGGATGATGCAGACATTGACATACCAATAACTCAAAAGCCCAACATGAAAATCGTTCCATGTTAGAGTTTATACGTACGTTTCGATATTTTATATATTTCCAATTAAATTTTAGTTGTTTTTTCGTGTTGCATATAAAATCTGTACGATTTCTACACACCTACTCAATATCTCACGCTGTACTTGCAAGTTGGAAGAGAAGCGTTTACTAATTATACGACCGTGGATCACGTTTCATGTTTCATGTTAATAACGGTACTTTCGTCTTCCCAACCCTGTTCAGATTTGAATGGGGATTCGATTAAATAGTTTTTCGTTCAACCTAAAATCATCTCATAGCCCCATGTTAAATAAAATAAAATAAAAGTTTCTTTGATACTATCTCATTTACATTTAAAACGGAGATCAGTTAAAGTTATAGAGTTGAAAGAAGGGGCTTCTTAAAAATGCAATGAAGTGAGTTGCTAAATACATAGTATAGTGAGAACGGTTTTGTAATTAAGCAGATGGTTTAATTTGGAATTGGGTTGCAGGAATTTCAAATTTTTAAATAGTGAATTGTTAAAGTTTGATAATCTAATAATATTTTTCTTTCAATATATGATATAAGAATATTATAGAAAGATAAAGAATATTATAGAAAGTATATGAATGGTTTTAATAGTTTATTTAATTATTTATCTTTAATTTATTTAAAAGAATAATAAAATATAAGTAGGTTATTTTGTCACAAGATGGCAGGCAAAACTTAATAAACAACATTAAAAAAAACCCTAAACTTGTTTGGGAAATTCAAAAGACAACATAAAAAAAACGTTACTCGCAATTCAATTTGTGGTTGTCCATTAAAGATATTTGTGGCTGCCATAAAAATTCAAGCAATTCACTGTTGTCCACTTGACCATTTCGATTTAACTTCTCATTCGTTTGTCTCTTTAAGTGTTGAATTAATTCAATAATCCTCATGGACTCATCAATATCAC
Source organism: Pinus taeda (assembly GCA_000404065.3). Classification (NCBI taxonomy): domain Eukaryota; kingdom Viridiplantae; phylum Streptophyta; class Pinopsida; order Pinales; family Pinaceae; genus Pinus; species Pinus taeda. Next base: position 201,688 of record APFE030140166.1, read on the forward strand.
TAGATGGTCGACTTAATAACAATTTCAAACAGCGTTCATTTGAACATAATTCAGACTTTCTTATAAAAAAAAAGGCATATTATTTTTGCAGGTCAAAGGTTTTACTTTTATACATTGTGCAGCCCAGTGCATGTGGATATGGGAATTTGTACAAGCAGCGATATGGCGTCAACAAGACAATGCTCAGAAGCATTATGGATGTTAGGCATGCGGGGCTTGTATATCTAGATTAACCAGAACAGGTATTGTCATGCCCCCAAACCTATGGTAGTCTTCCAACCGTGCTAGGCGAGGTGCGGCACTACCAACCGTTTTCTTTTCACCAATACTTACGATTGTAGACTGCGCCTAACATTCCATACTTAGTTTATTTTCGTTACCAAGTATTATTTCTTTTATCCTTTATACAAGTGAAAGCCCATAACATTCACATAAACAGCATTATACATGAAGAACACAATTGCACAGTATAAAGGGAGGGGCAACTCCATGAACAATGAGTCTGCCCGATAAATATTTTACAGTCTTTTACAAGTTACAAGCTTTACAAGTATACTTGGAAACCCCAAGTTTCATACTTAGCCAAATTTACAATCTTCGGAAAAACTCAGTTGCCTAGCTCGTCGGCACCTCCGCACGGTCGTTGCATGACTCACCAACCCTTCGTTCACCTTGTCGCACGATCGTGTTGTTTTCCCAACTTGGGCACGTCTCCATGTCCCCACACACGGGCGCCTCCATTCGAGACACACCTCCATCCACAATCTCAACACTTCACCAAGTCACTGTGCACACTTGCACGATGGGTGAGCGCTCACCCGAGCCACCCAAGAACCCGTGCCAAGTAGTCGCACAAACCGGGCGCTCTCCAACGTTTCACCGTCAGGCGCTTCTACACATCACCCGGGTGCCACACACAAACCGTGCACGCCTTTCTCCAACTAGCAGGCGACCCTGCCCGCGCCCTTCACCCAAAACCAAGAGATAACACTAACTCCGTGCGGCCTTGCCCAAGAACGGGCGCATCTCCAACTGCGCCTTTTTTCCTTGTTGCACCCATGCACCTTGTATCTGCACACTCCTCTTACATAAACGAAGTTCATATGTGTTTGTGTGATGAGCGATTATGTAAAAGCCTCCATCACACCTCCAATATATATGCAAGGCAGGGCGAGGTCGTAGCTACCCAGCTGACCTGCCCACGCCTTCACACGCCATCGCAAATACTCTAAAATTTAAGTCGGCCTCTCATCAAATATTGGTCGTCCCGTGGGTTGAGCCACCCACTCCCCATGCCATATAAACCAGCTCGCCCTCCTTCTATTATGCGCATACTCCACGCACATATGAATCTGAGTTCGCACTTTGTCTAAACCTATTGTTCGTTCAACCTTCCACTCACAATCGCAGTCTACCTGGTCGAGATCGTTCATCGGCGAAATCACATGTCCTTATGTCCTCCTCCACCTGAAGTCGTTGTTGTCCTCCAAAACATACATCTTGGTAGGCATCCACCAAGATCAATAATGTTTGTCTCATCCTCGGTCCATGATGTCAACTCCTCCACATACTGCCAACATCCCTGCAACATATGTAGAATTACCGTCTCCTCCATGTGTCGTCCTCGTCCTGTGGACTGTTCTCCTCGTTTGCCTGATTCCAACATCTCTCTGGTACATTGGTAGCCCTTATGACTTGAACTATTCGGGTGATCAGTCCAACTGTCATGCTCAAATCATAAGAATGTCCCTCCTTATGCCTTCTCTAGTCTATCTCGGATTCTGCCACATCCTGGACTCACCAAGAATCTCACCACCATGCTCAAGTCCATGGAAACTCCATCCCATCTGCAACATGTCATGATGCTTGATGCCAAGTCATCCCTGCACCATCTGTCATACCTGCTCAATCTGTTTTAAGGACTCACTGCCATGATAAGCTAACAATGAGCCCCATCTTCTTGTCCATCTAAGAAGATGTGGAGAGAGTAGAGCCCAAAGGCTCACCCTCACTATTCAACTCAATCCATCTGTCAGGATCTTCTATCTCCATCCTCTACAGATAAGTGACCCGATCCTCCTCCCTGACATTCGGCCTCACATATGCCTCATCATCATCATCATCATCTGATACTATCTGAAAGAGTCATGATGACCAATGACTACTCGGTAAGCTTTGTCTCAACCATGGACAACCGCTTACTCATATCTTCCATCCGCTTCTCATCCTCCATTTGCAACACTGCCAACTTACAATCAGGCTTCCTCACTCCAATGGTCGGTATACCAATGGGTACATCCTCCCTTCCATCGTAAATGTACAGCTTCTTCAAATGTGGAACAATCATAACATCGAATTGTTTCATGAATTCCATTCCCAGCACAGCTTCATAGTCATCTATCCACACTATAGTGAAGTCGACCTTCCCTGTCCACTCACCAAGTGTTGTGTCCACCTTTTCAGCTACACCAAGAACACACTCAGGAGGAGAATTGACTGTCTTGATTTTTGCCTTCATCGGTACAAATTTCAGCCCAATTCTTCTCGTAATATCTTCTCCCATGAAGTTGTGAGAGGCCCCACTATCCACCATAGTGAGTAAATTAGCATCTCCAACCTTCATTCGAACATACTACAACTTATTCCTCTCAAGATCCCTCTAAGGGATCACCTCTATAGTAGCAGCAACACCAAGTATCTGCATCATCCACATAGAAGCTTCTTCATTCTTCACATTAGATTGTGCAATCACAGCCACTTTCGTTCTAGAAGAGCAATTCTTCACCGTATGTGGTTCAGCACATATCCAACACTTTAAGGCTTTCTTTGTCTTCAACTTATAATCAAATTTTGAAGCATCTTATTTCTTCTTGTCTTTTGGCTTATTGGACTTCTTCTTCCTATCATCAGAAGTCTCATCATAATGCTCCACCAACCTGTCCACAACAACAAAAGCTTCTTCAAGTGTTCTAATCCCCTGCCTCTTCACTTCATTGTGTGCCCAAGGCTTCAATCCAATAATGAAATTGAACACCTTGTCCCTCTTCGCCATGTCAGGAAGTTCCAGAATCGCACTTGCAAACTCTCGCTGATATATCTGAAGGTTCCCTGTCTGTTTTATGAACTTTATTTTCATCCTTGCTTCCCATGTTTCATCCTGAGCACTGAAATGGGTCTGCAAAGCTTTCTTCATCTCATCCCACGAAGTAATGTCACCAGCACTGTCATTGGCAATCTGATCCATCTATCTTCGCCACCACATCTTAGCATCCTTTGTCAAGAACTGAGAAGCTACCTTAACTTTCGTCTCATCAGTAAATAGACCCAATCATTCCAAGTATTGCTCCATGTCCCATAGAAAGTTTCCGAGAGTCTTTACACTCCTTGTACCATTGTAAGATTATGATTCCTTGACTTTCACATGAGGCACTCCTCCACCTGAGTTATGTCTCACGACCTTCTTCAACACCGTGATCTCATCTCTGGATTCGTCAAGAGATTTCTACAAGTCCACGATCTCTGCAAGACCTCGGTCTCTTGCCTCTTCAATCTCCTTGACCCTTACTTTAAGTTGTGGACACATAAGTTCAGTGTACTCGTGTTGAGTCCGGAGTTCCTCGAGCTCTTCCTTCATCTTCGAATTGGCCTCTTGATCTCTCTCAATCAATTCCATCTTCTTAGTCCAGAAGGCTTCCATGTCCTCCATCTTCTCCAACACTTTTTCAAGGAACCCAAGAGTAGTATCTTTTGCACCATGACTAGACCCAGCCTCAGATTCAGCTGCCATTGCTAACAACTTCCTTCTTCTTTGCAATCTAGTTTCAACCATCCAACAGCTTCACCAAGATGCCTACAACCTGAACCAGCCCTTGTTCCACTTGTGTGAAACAACTTCCTTCACCTGCAAGTACCTGCTTCACTGTCACCAATTTCCAAGTTTCCAAGTATGTGGAAACACTTGCTTCACGCAGCTTCCTACAAGACTCCTCCAAGTCTTTAAACTAGCTCTGATACCACCTGTCACGCCCCCAAGCCTACGATAGTCTTCCAACCGTGCTAGGCGAGGTGCAGCACTACCAACTATTTTATTTTCACCAATATTTACGATTGTAGACTACGCCTAACATTCCATACATAGTTTGTTTTTGTTACCAAGTATTCTTTCTTTTATCCTTTATACAAGTGAAAGCCCATAACATTCACATAAACAACATTATACATGAAGAACATAATTGCACAGTATAAAGGGAGGGAAACTCCCTGAACAATGAGTTTTCCCGAGAATATATTATAAAAACTTTTACAAGTTACAATCTTTACAAGTATACTTGGAAACCCCAAGTTTCATACTTAGCCAAATTTACAATCTTCGGCAAAACTCGGTTGCCTAGCTCGTCGACACCTCCACACGACTCACCAACCCTTCGTTCACCTTGTCGCATGATCGTGTCGTTTGCCAACTTGGGCGCACCTCCAAGTCGCCACACACAGGCGCCTCCACCCAAGACACACCTCCGTCCACAATCTCAACACTTCACCAAGTCACCCTGCACACTTGCACGATGGGTGGGTGCTCACCTGAGCCACCCAAGAACCCGTGCTAAGTCATCGCACAAACCGGGTGCTCTCCAATGTTTCATTGTCGGGCGCTCCTACACATCACCCGGGCGCCACACACACCGTCCACGCCTTTCTCCAACTGGAGGGCGACCCTACCCGCGCCCTTCACCCTAAACCAAGAGATAGCACTAACTCCATGCGGCCTTGCCCAAGAACGAGCACATCTCCAACCGCGCCTTTCTTCCTTGCTGCACCCACGCACCTTGTATCTGCGCACTCCTCTTACGTGAGCGAAGTTCGTATGCGTTTGTGTGATGAGCGATGGTGTAAATGCCTCCATTGCACCTCCAATATATACGCAAGGCAGGGCGAGGTCGTGGCTACCCAGCCATCCTGCCCACACCTTCACATGCCATCGCAAATACTCTAAACTTTAAGTCAGCCTCTCATCAAATGTTGGTCGGCCCGTGGGTTGAGCCACCCGCTCCCCATGCCATATAAACCAACTCATCCTCCTTCTATTATGCGCATACTCCATGCACATATGAATCTAAGTTCGCACTTTGTCCAAACCTATTGTTTGTTCGACCTTCCAACCGCAGTCGCACTCTACCCGGCCGCGATCGTTCATCGATGGAATCGCAGGTCCTTACAGATATGGTCGCATTGTTGAAGCTTTCAATACAATCTATTTCAACTTGTTTACACTCCATAAAAGATCAGCTAGGGTTTAGTTCCAAGCATGAAAAGTGTCGGAGGTCCTTAGGAATTGAATCCATGCAAATCACACTTTTCTCTTTAGGCTTTAACAATTTGCATTAAAATGCTCTTAAAATATTTGTTATTTTAATTTTGTAGGTTTTTTTTAATCGCTATATAGTTTTGTTTTTTTTTAAATTAAATTATTACTTAAATATGTAGCAATTGGATGGCTTTTAGTCCCACAAGTTAGTTAAATTCAATTTTCTTAAGCATTTTTTTGGATTAGATTCAGATTAATTGACTATTTCTATATATGATTGTATCTTTAAGAGAAAAGAACCTAAATAAAATACGATACTTTTTTAGAAATATCTATTGGACTACAAATTTTTATTGCATAACCATGCCACAATTTATCAAATCCCCCGTTTTCCAAAATAAAATTATTTAACACCGTAAAATAGCGCTGCAAGTCCAAGGCCTGAAAAACTACAAAAAATAGTAAAATGTGCTACGACTAAGGAAATTGAAAGAAAAAATGGTCGGGGTCCAAGTGGAATAGGCTCGTGGCCACTAATATCCACCTCAATCATTCCTCTCCCCTAAGTGGTGGAAAAAATAACTATGTTTGGTTTTCAATAATGTACTTGTCAAAAGAATAAAGAAAATTATTTTTCATTATTGTAACGATGACTTGTTAAAGCATCGGTTTCATGCTTGGGTCATCACTATATTAGTCAAAGTCACCATTGTGGACTCCTAGGATTAATATTGAGTATATAGAGTCATTGTACATTCGAAAAGACCCTTCTTGGGCTTTTTGATCATGTAAAATGGTTTTGTATCAAGAAAAATATGAATTGTTAGTCCTCCACATCATGTCAGCCTAAGGATGATCTAGTCGGCCTAAAGACCCTCATTGGACCCACTAAAAGGCTATATAAAGAAGGAAGTCGAAGTCAATTGGAAGCATCACTCTCACAAGAAATTCAAACTCATCAAAGACCTATCGACCAACTAAACTGGTCAACTAATACCTTTGATTTTGTAGTACTGCCAACTATTTCTTACCATCTTAAAACAAATATCTAAAGGGGGTAATGGACATTGGCCACCTGATTGCCACTATTTTGAGGGCTTTGTGCACTATTTTCCTTTGTTGGTGGATTCTCCATGGGACTTTTAAGTTTTCTGAGATGGTCCCTTTTCGACATTTCAGGTTTTTGTTTCCCAAGCATTCCAAGTGGATTCTGATTTCTCAAATCGCATCCACTCCTGAGGATCACAAGAACCAACTTGCTTGAAGTTTTTCACCGTAAAAAAATGAGCCACATTTGACTAAAGAATGGTACATTTAGCAAGGGTGGTTATCCCCCTCTTGAGGTTTGAAGTGAGGTTTAAGAAGGCTCTATACTTTTTCTACCCTGAGGGTGGATCAATTGGCCCAATGAAATCCATGTCCCACTTGTCAAATGAATCTAAAGCCACCTGAGGTTGTAAGGGAATTTCATTCTTAGGAGTAGGTTTCCCCATCCTCTGGCACTGATCACATCAGCTAGTGTATCTTCTTGCATCTTGGTGGAGAGTGGACTAGTAGTAGCTAGCTTGTATAACCTTGAAAACTATCCTCTTGGCAGCAAAGTGATCTCCAGAAGGCCCATCATGATAGGCTAAGAGGATGTACACATCTCCTCAAGATTTGATCTGGTCCCAACTTTAAGAGATTGCCCCCATTCATTTTTTAAAATGAGGTTTAGGTCCATCACATCATCTTTTAAGGGGTCTTGGGTGCTTTGTTAAAGCACTTTTTGATGTGAAGGCACTAGTTGACTGTTAAACTACTTCTTGATGTGAAGTTACTAGTTCAATTCCCCACCACAATTGGGTGATATATTAGACAGGATGAAAATGTAGTCAACCAAACTTACAATAATAACTAATTTTTTTATGATTATCTCAATTAACTATACTTTACAAATTAAATATATAATAATTTTTATATTATCTAAATAATAAAATATTGTATATATTATTAATAATTTTATGATTATTTAGATAATAATAAAATGACCCTTTCCACTTATATCAACTACATTAACTAATTTTAAATAATATAATTCTTAGTAATTTTATTTGAAATTTAAAAATCAAATTAATTTACCTCCAAATTAACTATAATATATTCCACCATTAACCAATATAAAAATACATTACTTTCCAATTACAAAACTTAAAAGTTCTCACTATTACTTAAGCCATCTCTTATTGAAATGTTTGAAAGTATTGATTATCAATAAAAATTAAAGCATTGAATGCACCGTTGAATCTAAAACATTAAATTACTTTAGATCATAACATAAGAAGAATTCATTTCTTTACTTACTATATATCGTTCCCAAGGGTGGAAATGACAATTCAAATACTACACTAAAAGTTTTGTCAGACACACGAATGAAATGGAGGTGATTAGGCAAGTGATGGTTGTATTTTATTTAAATGATGCCAATATAAATATATGTTTTTGAATGTCGTTCCATTTTCTTAAGACGTATTGTTGGACTTTAAGACGTACCGTGGTAATTCGAGGTGTTTCATTTATTTATTTATTTATTTTTTAAAGATATTTTATGGTAAGAGGTTTTGGATAGATGGTGATTAGGTACTCTGTTAAGACATTTCTTGATGTAAAGTTATTCGCTGTTAAGGCATTCAGTTTTTAAAACGTATTTTGGACTTCCCATGTTTATTTATATTTGTTTGAGACTTTATATTCCTTTTTCCTTCTGAATTGAATATTGCAAATTTGTAATTAATTTCTAAGACTTAGGTTTTTAAATATCTTTCTAATTCAAAGAAGTATACATGAGTTAAAGAAGAGAGTTAAAATTTACAAGTGGCTAGTCACTAATGGTGAAATGTGATTTCTTGATCTTGTGGTTTCAAGAAGACCACAAACCAAATCGATAGCATAAGATGAATTCTTCTATTGAATGATGATTTAGGGAAAACACCAACTCTAGGACTAAGCTTGAAGCATTCCCTAGGATAATTATGAATCTAGCCTGAGGTTGATGTATTTTGAAAAATGGAATTGTTGTTTTATAGTGGTTTAATGATGACCACAAACTAATGAGTTGGTGCTTTAAAGATGACCCCAAGTTCTTGTCTAGAAGAAGTAAGTCTTCTAATGAATGATGGTTTAAGTAAGACCACAAAAGAAATAGTAGCTTTTAGATGACCACAAAACAAATCATGCTCGTGGAATATGGTTCTTTCTCTATAGCTACAACATTGAATTTTTCTCTCAATGACTTAAGCTCTAGGATCTCCCTACTGGCTCCAGTTTTGTTTGTGGCATAGGATCACTGGATAGGACTTTGAAACTTTGACCTAACAATCAATTACCCCCTTGTCAAATATATGGTAAGAAGATGTGAATCTCTCCACTAAAATATGTTTGAATACTTGAGAATGAATTCTACAGTATGATTGGTATATCTTCTTTCCTACTGATGGCCATTGCCTAGAAACAATCCATTAAAGTTTATTCTTTACTCTCTTGTAAGGTTCTTATGATTAGAAGGTCTATCTAAAAGATGATTATGTTATTCACAATGATCACAAGGATGAAGATCAAAATACTAATCCTTCATGTGGCCAACTCAATGAAAATGTTGGCATTGGGGAATTTGATGTGAAAATGAAGTAGAAAAAGATGATATTTCTTGAAGGAACCTAGCACTCTAGAGCTAGATTGGGTTGGAGTAGTATGTAATGCAAAAGGAGACTTCCTTTTCATACCTATACCAATTCTATGTTGGTTGTGATTATGGGCTTTGAAAGTGCAAATGTAACATCTTCCTATTCATTTGAATTTGCATTCAATGTGGTATCTTTGATATGATCATATGATGGCTATTCTCAAAACTCTTTCTCAAATGAGAAAAGAGAATTGTTCCGAATTAAGTGAAACTATGATTGGAAAATCTTAAACTTGAATTATTTTGATTAGGCTAAGGTTTTAGTATGAGTAACTAGGGTTTCAATGTGAGTAGAGAAAAAATAGGGATTTTGGTTTTTTTGGGCTATGGCCCTTATTTAATCCTCTTTACAAATAGATATATTAATAGGTTATCCTATAATAAAATCTTATAATTTATATAAACTACTTCATTTCTATTCCATAAATTTTATTATTTCCCAAAACATTTTGTAGTTATACAAACTATTCCTTAGTCAGTCTTTCTCATAATTCAATCTTAACACTGTGGATTACCTCTGTTTATATATAATTATGTAGGTCAAATCTACCTCTTTTCCTTGCCAATATTAATTCCAAGTGATGCAATTTTATTGGTAACACAACACGATAACTGTTGCTGACAAAAGTCGAAGTGATAGAATTTTATTGATAATACAACATGATAATGGTTTATAATAAAAGCCTAACTCATACCATACAAAATAGTGGAGAGGGAGAAACCAAAGCCCTACTAAATAATTTAATCAATATTTTAGATTGAGTGGCTATATGATCGTTGAAAATTGATTTAAAAAAAATATAAAACGGCTACATAGGATTGATAGTGAAAACACAAGTTGTGCTTTAATTATTACAAGCACGAGCTGCGTATAAATTATTAGAAAGCTAGCATCCAAGGTTATGCTAAATAAACAATTCAATATTTGTACTGTGCTAAATAAATAATTCAATATTTCTCCTTCAATGAAGAAGGAAATATATGTTTATCTCCATTTTATATTAATATATGAATTCTGTCAATTTTCATGCCAGGTCTAAAATATAAAGTTGTTTCATAGCTTAGCCATGGCAACTTTTCTGTCTAAAATACCCAGTTATTTTACAGCTTAACCATGGCACGTTTTCCTTGAATTAAATATGAGAAATAATGTGGGATAGGGAACTGCATGATAGGGAACTAAAATCAGTTGTGATTTATTTTAATGATGTAATAAAATGTGTCGATCAGCGATGAGTAAAATCATCATTAGCTACAATTCTAAATGTAATCTAAAATGTTTGTCATTTTTAAATCAGTTAAAGAACACTTTTTAAATTTCTAATTTTAATTATAAATTGGTAAAATTTAATTTTTTTATTTTTTAATTGAAAATATTATTATTTGGAATAATAACAAGGTACATATAGTTTAATAGAGATTAGACTACAAAAGCCGTGAAAACCAAACTCCAATTAACTATTAGATCACATCTTAAATATTAATTTAAAATTTTAATTTATAATAATAATAATAATAATATTTAAAATAATTTAAATAATATTATGAAAATATATTTTTTTTTTATGAATATGGTTTCATATTCATAAGTTTTGCAATAAATTTACATTTGATGGGGATATAAAACAGATCCAAACAAAAAAAAAAATAAAATACTAGGAATTTAGTGATGGGCACATAATTTATGTGCATTTAATTATTATTATATATTCATACTCAATAAAAAAATATATTCAAAAATTAAGATTAAATTTCAAAGAATGAGGATAATTCATTAGTAAATGTGGTTGACGTTTATTAATGGTTTCATTTTATATTAATAGTATTTATTAATTTAGTTTATGTGTGGTTGTTAATATCAGTTTTAGTGAAGAGATTATTTTGATGACTCAAAACTAAAAGGTATATGGGAACAGTGAAATCTTATTCTTTATGAATTGCCAACACATAATTAGAGGTGGTGTGGTTTTTATTATGAATTACTAACACATAATTCAAGGTAATGCGGCTTTTATTGAATCATAATGATTAAACATTAATAATGAATTTTTCATTTTTAATTTAACAACTAAATTTGTGGATAATAACTAATAATAATTATATTTTACAACTAAATTATGATAAATTTTCCACCATAAAAAATTAGAAATTAATAAATTATAATTAAATATATTTAATTATAACGAAATCATTTAAAAAAAAAATTATATTTAACAACAATCACCTCTACATAATTTACTTACCGTTAATTATTCCTATTTAATTATTTCAATTTCATATTTAACTATAAATAAATCAAATTATATCTAATGATTATAATTGATTATGGCTCGTGATTATGTTTTATCAGGATAAACATCAAAACTTCTGTAGTCATAATAAAATATGTTCGATCACGGAAGATTCTTCGTCGCGGAAGATCAAAGCTTTACCAAGGAGTGGTCCTCCTAGGCTGTCGCACACAGACGAAACCCATGACAGTGACAAAAGTTTAGAACTATCGAAGAAGCCACCCACGTGTTGCGTGTATAGTTGGTATTTCTGGTTGCAGTCCCCACCTGCACAGTTTCCCTCATTAGCAATAACAGTAAAACATGGAAAATATAGAAATCGTGTTAAACATGTGAAAGATATTGTCGACAAAGGCACCGTATATGGATCCTGTAAGGTTATGGATAATATGCTATAAGGCCTGTTTCAAAGGAAGGAAATAAGGAAAGTTTTTAGTACCCGTTTCCTCCGGTCTGGTCTGTGTATTCATTAACCAGAGAAGCTCCATATAAGGTTCCGCAGTTCTCCTTTGTTTATTGTGAGACTGTTTGCCTTCGACTGAGAAACATGGAGTCCACAACTGATGTTCAATTGAAGATCGATGAGAATGGTTGGGTTATTCAAATCAAGGGAAGTTTTGATGTACAAGAAGAAGAGGAAGAAGTGAAAGAATTATGTATGTCTGTCTTTAATGTGCCCAAAGAGTTATTGGCGGTGAAGCCTGAAGCATACACTCCTCAGTCCATTTCCATCGGCCCCTATCATCACTGGAGATCTGAGCTCTATGAAATGGAGCGCTACAAACTTGCAGCTGCTCGCAGATTTAAAAAAAGAATCAACGGACTCGAGTTTGAGTCAGCGGTTGTTGAGGAGTTTAAGAAGCACGAATGGCGAATCCGGAGCAGCTACCACAAGTTCCTCGACTACAAGGAAGAAACCTTGGCGTGGGTCATGGCTCTCGACGCAATCTTCCTTCTCGAGTGTCTACAGTTTTATGTCAGACACGCCGATGAAAACTCGGACGCAGACGTCAACCAGCTTGGACGAGTCCTAGATCCTAGTGGCACCAGTGCTGCCCACAATTCCATTGTCAGAGATTTGATGATGCTCGAAAATCAATTGCCGCTATTTCTATTGCAAAAGCTTTTGGAATTGCAGTTGGGTTCTGAAACCAAAGCAGAGGACAGACTCTGCACGCTGCTGAGGCTTGTTTGCGAGGAATTTTCGCCTTTCACCTTCAAGCTGCCCGAGGATTCGAAGATCCATACAATAGAGAGAGGCCACATACTGGAGGTGCTGTACTACGCTATCGTTCCTATTTCCAACAATCAAAACCCAAACTCTCCGAAAGACGAAGAAAAGGAAGAGAGTGTTCCAGAGGACAAGTCAGCCGTTAAAGAAGCCTTCAGTTTGTTGTGGAATGCTGTCTCCTCTCTCAACATTGGTCCCGTTCGATTTCTCACGAAGTTGACTCGGAGAGCGCTCAGCGGGAGGGCTGTGCAGGTCGTAATGAAGTTGCCCTTACGTCTTCTTTCCACTCTTGGGAACCTACCTATTCTGAGTGCATTAAAGGGACCTTTTGCTCTCCCGGTCAATAAAGATGCCAACAAAAATGATGAGGAGAAGGAAGGAAAAGTGGAAGGGGATGAAGCATCCGTCAAGATCATACCTCCCACAAGAGAGGAACTGAGCATACCATCTGTGGCCGATTTGTACTCTGCCGGACTCAAATTCGCTCCTACCGACGGCGATCTCAACTCAGTACGTTTTGATGTGAAAACTGCGACACTTTACATTCCAAAAGTAAAGTTAGACAACAACACAGAGATAATCCTGAGAAATCTGGTGGCTTTCGAAGCTTCGGCTGCGCCAGGTGCGATGGTTTTCACACGATATACTGATTTCATGAACGGGATGATCGACAGCGAAGCGGATGTGAGATTGTTGAGACAAAGTGGAATTATCTGCAACCACCTCCAAAGCGACGGAGAGGTTGCGAGCTTGTGGAACAGCCTGGGTAAGTGCGTTCGTCTGACGAAGGTCGGATATCTGGACAATGTTATAGAGGATGTAAATAGATATTATAATAGAAAATGGAATGTTGCGGTGGGGGAGTTCGTCAACGAACATATATTCGGGTCGTGGCAATTCCTATCTCTAGTAGCTGCAGTTATACTTTTAGTGTTCACTTGCTTGCAGGCTTTCTGCTCTGTATATGATTGCAAGAAGTGGGTAGCCCAGCTGCAAGACTAGAGATACGCCCCCAGAATGTTGCTGATGGACCAATTGCATTTACAATGTTGAAAACTGCCACTTCTAACGCCCTTTGTAAGATTCTTGTTTGATTGTCCTCCATTTTGTGTGTTGTGGTATGCCTTTGTAAGATTCTTGTTTGATTGTCCTCCATTTTGTGTGTTGTGGTATGCTGTGAGTATCACTGTTGACGGGAATTTGTATGCGAAATCTTCGGATTGCTAAAAGTGACCTTCAACTTTATTGTAGAATCAGATTAGAAGGGCCACTTCACAAAGTGAATACTGAACTTTCTCGTTTTGATAGTATTTGTCCTCCCTTCTGTGTCTTCTGGTTTCATCTGAACATCACATTCACACGTATTCTTATTCTTGAATTTTAGAGTGAGAATCCTCTCGCAGATTTTAAAGCGAATTACGAAATTAACAATTAATTTTCTTAACAATTCCCATCATTAAAGATAACCTAATAAAAAGTAGGAATTTTATTATGTTTCTCCATGTCCATTTCTATGTTCCTTCATCGATGGAAAGACAGTCAGTCTGTGAAAATGTAAAAATCTCAGATTGTGAAACATTTGTTAACCCTTCCTGGGAATGGAAGCTGCTTGGGGCAGTCAACATTCACAGCATTTGTAAAATTCCCAGGTAGTATACTTTTATGACTTTTTTTTCTAACTTTTATAGTATAACCTTAATTTTTATTTTAGTTTAGTTTATTGAGGGTAGGTTACATTACACATCTCATCCATACTAAGATGTAGGAAGCAGCTCACTTTTCTGAGCGCAACAAAATTGTCACTCGTAGCCAACCCAAAAACAAGCTTTAGGAAAAAAAAAAAATGCAGCTTTGCTCTGAAGTATCAACCCCATATTTCTATAACTTCTGCGGGTGGTTACTCTCAAATAAACCTTGGGTTACAACGGTAAGCACAGTGGAACATTTTGTCTACTGAATTACCAACAGACTCCCTAGTTCACCAACCTGAGCAATCATTTAGCTGCAAAGTTGCTTCTTCAACCAAAAGTATCAAGTACTCAAGAGAAAGAAGAATGGGTACAAAAACAATAGTTGATTTTCATCCAGCACAACTCTAAACAATGAATAGGAGACATAATCTTTACTTGTTATTTTGGGGATTTGTACTTCAAATCTTTGTTGTCAAGCCTAGGGAGACATAATCTTAACTTGTTATTTTGGGGATTTGTACTTGAAATATTTGTTGTGAAGCCTATTTAAACAAGTTATGATGTCAATGGTCAACCTGGTTTGTATAGTAGACCTACCTAGTATGACGACGGTAAAGGTTAGCTACATAATGGTTTGGCTGACCTATAATATTTTGTCTAAGTTGGGTCATTTTAGATGGTCGACTCGTGTTTGTACAACTATGACCATATATTCTCACATAAAAATTCATATGAATGCATGCATGGAACTTCTCTGGTGATGAAATCTGCGCTATCTTTTAGATAACTTGCTTCATTATCACATTTTATGTTATCTTTTTACTTTTACTTGTTCATTTATGTCATACTATTAGCAATGTTCAGGGGGGAACAATACAAGCTGCAACTGAGTGGTGTCATACCGTTTACACATGAATTATCCTGTGTTCATAGCGAGGTTAGTCATTTTAGTCTTGATCCAAACACCTCTTGTTTCAGGCTGAGGCCTTGAACCCATTGTGAACCCATGTATGGAATTGAGTAAAACGTTTAAGAAAAATGATTTAGAGGGAAAATGTCAGGCATATCGCAGTCAAATCGTAAATCACGACAGCTTTCTTCAAAGTTATCTTGGATAAATTTCCCCACAAATATACTACAATCATACCATGTTATAGCAACCAATTATGTATTATACTATGATGTCTCATTGTTAATGAGCATAGGTGTAGGCAATTAATATTTAGAAGTAATGATTCTAGATTGCATAAAAGTTCAAAGGAAGAACGCCAAGCTAGTTGAGGTTGTTGGGTATTTTTCTGGTAAAATCCCAAAAACACAGAATTCAAGCACACAGAGGCAATGCTCTGTTTCCTTTACTCCAGAATCTTTTTGTGCACAGGGAAGCTTAAAAAAAATTTACTGAAGAACATAGTATTGCACCACCATAAAAGATTTCTATTCATTAAAATAAAAATCACTGATACATATTCATCCTCTTTCACTTAGAGGGATTCACCAAAACTTTTCACCCAAAAAAAATTACTCTGCTTCTGTTACAATTGATTTTTACACTGCAGTGTAAAATCTACATTCACATTTACTGCTGTAAAAATGGTTTTACATTTACAAAACTTACTGTTCCCTTTTCACTGCTATGTGAAACAATTCATGGTTTTTCTGATACAAGCTTCCCCTGGTTTTCTTCTTCACTTCTTGGCCATCGCTCCTGCACTGCTGTGCGTTCTTGTTTTCACTTACCAAATTGACCAATGACAATATGTTTTTTACTTGTTCAGTCAAAACAAGCTTACCTCTGTGAATAATTAAAAAACAGTAAAATTAAACTATATGACATTGCCCATGCCTCTATTTAATTTACGCCTATACATGCCGTACAAGAAAATTAAAAATACACCTACGCATATGACAAATATTTAATGAAGGTATGCTCAAAAATAAAACTTGATTTTACTCCACGCTAAGCTTTATTTGATGCAGGTTTGTGATGCCCCTGTTGATTTGCCCTCCTGGAATCAAATGGTTGAGGTGAGTATCGGAAGCCCTTTTTAACCGAACTTTACTCCACATAACATTTATTGCAGCCTCGTATGCAGCTTTGAACAATCAACGGTGGATAATGCTGGAGTAGATCGGACGAAGGAGATGAATATCGGAAGGCCTTTTTAGTCGACATTTACCTTCCGATAAATGTCAGAGGTTGATGTCACGCCTCATCCATGCGTCAACCCTAAATTTTATCGGGCCCTTGTGTACGGAAACCACTTCATGCCAAAGAGCGGTCCGATATGCCTCAAGCGGGTTTGTGGTTTTGCAACTGTGGTTTCGGGGAATGGTACGACAGCGTTGAAATTACATTTTCAACACTCCCCTTTAATTTCAACTGCTGGGAATTCGGTCATACCCAGACCCTTCCTTAAAAATTCAAAGCTTTTCTGATCCATTGGCTTTGTCAAGATGTCTGCAACCTGTTCTTGAGTCCTGCAATGTTCTAGGACAATTTCTCCATTGTTCACCAATTCTCTGATGTAGTGAAACCTTGTATCAATGTGTTTCGTTCTCTTATGAAACACTGAATTCTTTGACAATGCAATAGCTGAGCTATTGTCACAAAAATCACTGTCGCTTTTGCCTGCTCTTGGCCTAAGCTCCTCAACATCCTTCTCATCCAAACTGCTTGACATGCTGCTGTTGTAGCTGCCACATATTCAGCCTCTGCTGTAGACAATGCTACAATGGACTGCTTCTTAGAAGCCCATGAAATGGCTCCTGAACCTATATGAAAAACATAACCGGAAGTGCTTTTCCGATCATCAACACTTCCAGCCCAATCACTATTAGTGTATCCAACCAAATCTGAATGTTCTGAGACATTATATAAAATTCCAAACATTTTGGTACCTTTGACATACTTCAAAATTCTTTTTGCTGCTTGCCAATGTGCCTCCTTTGACTTCTCCATGAATCTGGAAATTAAACTAACAGCATACATAATGTCAGACCTAGTTGCTGTTAAATACATAAGGCTGCCTACAATACTCTTGTGCAAACTAGGATCAAAATCCTTGCTGTTGTCCTCTCTGCTGAGTTTTAATCACATTACTGTGGGAGTGATCGCTGCCTTGCATTCTTGCATGTTAAATCTGCTCAATACTTGATTCACATATCTTCCCTGTGAGATAAAAATTCATTTTTCATTTTGATCTACTTCTATGCCTAAGAAGTATCTCAAGAAACCCATGTCAGTCATTTCAAATTCCTCTTTCATGAATGATTTAAAATTCTTAATGAGCTGATCATCATTCCCTGTGAAAATAACATCATCAACATATAAGATAACAAATAAAATTTTACCATCTTTTTCTTTGATGTAGACAGTGGGTTCTCCTTCACACTTGTCGAATTCATTATCCAATAGATATGAATCTATTATGTTGTACCATGCTCTTGGCGCTTGCTTCAGCCCATAAAGAGCTTTATTCAATTTGCACACTTTGTGCTCTTCACCTTTCTTCTCATAGCCTAGAGGTTGTTCAACATAAACCTCTTCCTTTAACACTCCATTTAGGAATGCTGACTTCACGTCCATTTGGTAGACATTCCATTTGTTTTGTGCTGCTATGGACAACACTGCTCTCACGGTTTCCATTCTTGCAACTGGTGCAAAAGTCTCCTCATAATATCTCCCATAATGCTGCTTGTACCCTTTGACAACCAGCCTTGCCTTGTGCCTTTCTATCTTGCCTTCAGCATTGCTCTTGGTCTTGTAAACCCATTTCACTCCAATGACTTCTTTACCTTTTGGTAGCTCAACCAAATCCCATGTTTTGTTTCTTTCTATGGCATTCATCTCCTCATCCATAGCTTCTATCCATTTATTATCTTTAATTGCATCCTCGAAATGAATAGGATCATCAACATGAAAAAACAAGGAAAACAAGGAATTCATTCCTTCATCATAAATATCACTTAGATTTCTAAACTTCTTACCTCTTTCATTTGGTGTGCAAGTGCTTGAAGACGCACTTTAATTTCCTCCTTGTGGTGTGCTTGGAGAAGCACTCTCATTTAGCCTCAATGGTGTCCCTTGCTGTCCTTGTGTTGGCGCTGCTATTTGGGGATGCATTTCAGCCACCTCCTCATCATCTTCATCATGAGACAAACAGTTTTTAACATTCACTGTTTTCTCTATGCTTCCATCCCAAGCTCCTCTTCAATGAATTGAACATCTCTGCTAACAAAAAACTTCTTGGTAGATGGGATATATAACCTGTAGGCTTTGGATTCCTCACTATATCCAATGAAGATACATTTCCCCCCTTTGCTGTCCAACTTCCTCCTTAGCTGATCTGGAATGTGTGCATAGGCCACACATCCAAAAACTCTCATGTGGGTGATTCCTTGCTTTCTCCCACTCCATGCTTCTTCCGGCACTCTGTTCATCACTTCTTTTGTAGGACACCTGTTCAAAATATATGCTGCACAATTTACAGCTTCAGCCCAATAGTCATTTAGCAAATGCTTTGCCTTCAACATGCTTCTCACCATATCCATGATGGTCCTGTTCTTCCTTTCAACAACTCCATTTTGATGTGGGGTGTACCTTGCTGTAAATTGTTTGTGAATTCCATTTTCTCTGCAAAATCTTAGGAATTCCTTGGAGATATACTCTCCTCCTCTATCAGTTCTCAAAACTTTAATATGCAGCCTGCTTTGGTTCTCCACAAGTGCTTTGAAATTTCGGAATTTTTCAAACACTTCACTTTTGTTTCTAAGAAAATAGACCCAAGTCTTTCTTGTAAAGTCATCAATAAATGTTAGGAAATAGTGGCTGCCTGCTAATGATGGAGCTTGCATCGGTCCACATAAATCTGAGTGGATGATCTCTGAGGGTGCCTTTGCCCTTATGCATTTACCTGATGGAAAACTTTTTCTATGTTGTTTCCCCAATATGCAACCTTCACATAGGCTGTCCAGTTTCTCTATCAATGGTAATCCTTTCACCATTCCTTTTCTGCTTAACAAGTTTAGACCTCCAAAATTGAGATGTCCAAATCTCAAGTGCCACAACCAATTTTTATCCTTTGGCACGCTTTGGAAGGCCTCTTGGGTAACTGCTGCAATTTCATTTTTGTTTTTCAAATCTGCCCTAATCCTGAGAGGGAACATCCTGTTCCTTATCATTTTCACTTCAGTAATGCATCGTTTGTTGGGTGCTATATCCATGATGGTACACACATCATTCACAAAGTACACATTGTAACCCTTTTGAACAAGTTGTCCAATACTCAAGAGGTTACATCTCATTCCAGGGACATAATAGACATCTGCTATGGTTTTCCTTTCTCCTTGCCTTGTAAATATTTTTACCTCCCCTTTTCCCATAACAGAAACTTTGCTATCAGTTCCTACTGTGACTTCTGATTTCATATTTTTATCTAGGGCATAAAAGAGAGCTATATTTCCTGTCATATGGTTGCTGCAACCTGAGTCTAAAAACCATATGTCTTCACTATTTGTTTCAGCCATGTTACAAGCTAACAATACATTAGTTTGGCTGATGTTCTCTCTAGTAACATTTTCATTTTGTCTATTACTCATATCATGCTGCTTCTTCCTACATTCACTGGCATAATGCCCATATTTTTTACAATAATAGCATTGGACATTGGATTTTTCATACCTTTGTCCTTGAGCATGATGTTGTCCTCTTTGTTGGCTGCTGTCTTGGCCTTGGTTCTGATTTGAATTGCTGCCTCTTCCTTGAGCATTTGCTAGACTGTTCCTTCCACCTCTGTTCTGGCTTCTGCCTCTTCCTCTCTTGTTTCCTCTGCCTTGACCTCTTCCTCTTCCAAAGGACATCTGGGTCTTGAAGGCTTGCTCTAGAGATGAGTTTTCATTCCTACTCAATCTCTGCTCAGGTGTTATCAGTGATGCATGTAGCTCATCAAATGAAAAGTTTGAGAGATCCTTTGTCTCTTCAATGGTGGTGACAATAGCATCAAACTTTGAGGGTAAGACCCTCAATATTTTCTCCACAATCCTCCTTTCTTCAATGGTTTCTCCATGAGTCCTCATCTGTGTGATTAGACCAATTACATGTGTGAAGAATGAGTCAATGTTGTCTGACTCCTTCATGTTCAGATTCTCAAAATCTCTCCTCAGCAATTGTAGTTTTGCTGTCTTCACTTTCTCCATGCCTTGATAGGCTATCTTGAGGGTTTTCCATGCTTCTTTGGATGTCTTAGCTGCTGCTATCTTTGGAAACACACTCTGGTCCACTGCTTGATACAAAAATATAAGGGCTTTTGAGTCCTTCTTCCTATTGGTCTTTAACAGATCTTTCTCTCCCCGAGTTAATCTATTAAACTCATTTTCATCTGCTGGTTCTTCAAACCCATCTTGAACTAATTCCCATAAGTCTTGACAGGCAAACAGGGCTTTCATAGTTATTGCCCAATAGTCATAGTTTTTCCCATTAAACTGTGGGAGCTTGGTGTTAAACATACCCATACCAGTGCTTGTGCTGGCCATCCTAACACTCTTTAACTATATTTCTAAATCCTTGACTATGTATTTAAAGCTGGTCATCCTAGCACTCTTTAACTATATTTCTAAATCATTGACTATGTATTTAAAACAGTGACTGTTTCTTCAGCTTCTTTGTCACCTTCAAAGAGCCTAAGCCTGCTCTGATACCACTGTTGGGTATTTTTCTGATAAAATCCCAAAAACATAGAATTCAAGCACACAGAGGCAATGCTCTGTTTCCTTTACTCCAGGATCTTTTTGTGCACAAGGAAGCTTAAATTTTTTTTACTGAAGAACAGAGTATTGCACCACCATAAAAGATTTCTATTCATTAAAATAAAAATCACTGATACATATTCATCCTCTTTCACTCAAAGGGATTCACCAAAACTTTTCACCCAAAAAAAAATTACTCTGCCTCTGTTACAATTGATTTTTACACTGTTGTGTAAAATCTACATTCACATTTACTGCTGTAAAAATGGTTTTACATTTACAAAACTTACTGTTCCCTTTTCACTGCTGTATGAAACAATTCATGGTTTTTCTGATACAAGCTTCCCCCTCGTTTTCTTCTTCACTTCTTCGCCATCGCTCCTCCACTGCTGTGCGTTCTTGTTTTCACTTACCAAATTGACCAACGAAAATATGGTTTTTACTTGTTCAGTCAAAACAAACTTATGTCCGTGAATAATTAAAAAAACAATAAAATTAAACTATATGACATTGCCCATGCCTCTATCTAATTTACGCCCATACATGCCGTAAAAGAAAATTAAAAATACACCTACGCATATGACAAATATTTAATGAAGGTATGGTCAAAAATAAAACTTGATTTTACTCCACGCTAAGTTTTATTTGATGCAGGTTTGTGATGACCGTCAACCATTGATTTTCCCTCCTGGAATCGAACGACAGAGGTGAATATCGGAAGCCCTTTTTAACCGAACTTTACTCCACATAAAATTTATTGCAGCCTCGTATGCAACTTTGAACAATCAACAGCCTCGTATGCAGCTTTGAACAATCAACGGTGGATAATGTTGGAGTATATCAGACGAAGGAGATGAATATCGGAAGGCCTTTTTAGTCGACATTTACCTTCCGATAAATGTCAGAGGGTGATGTCACGCCTCATCCACGCGTCAACCCTAAATTTTATCGGGCCCTTGTGTACGGAAACCACTTCAAGCCAAAGAGCGGTCCAATATGCCTCAAGCGGGTTTGTGGTTTTGCGAATGTGGTTTCGGGGAATGGTACGACAACGTTGAAATTACATTTTCAACAGCAGTCAAGTGCTACATAAGTGAGCTTACTTGGCAAAGACCCGATTCGATCATTCCGAGGATATGCTACCATGTTAGTCTCTCCTACTATGTGTTGTATTATAATATCCTCTTGTTTAATGAGCCTTAACTGACCTTAGCCTTAGGAAACTATTATTTAGAAGAAATCATTTCCCTTCCCCCCCAAAACAAAATAGTGCAAAAAGGTCATGCGAGTTATGGCCGAGTGGTAAATCAAGTGAGCATACTTTGCAGAAACCTGTTTCAATCTTTCTAAAAATATGTTGCCGTATTAGTGTGTCCTATTATGTTTTATATTGTAATTTGATTAACATCTCATTGTTTATTGAGCCTGGGCATGGGCAACGAAAATTTCGAAGAAATTATTTTCCGCAGAAGAAATAGTTCAAAGAAAAAATGTCGAGGAAGTTGTGGTCCATTTCCAAGTCAAGTGAGTTTTCTTTGCAGAGCCCGAGTCCAACCGAGTTAATGATTCCTATTGTGTATTACACTGTGATTCTGATTGTTAATTGAGTATAGGGCTAAGCAATGAATCCCAATGTTCATGGTCTGTGTGATTTTTGGAATGCAAACTCCTTGCAAATGACATCTAAATGAAAGGTACAACCGATTTCATTTCTAACAAACAACTATTTATCAGAAATAAAAGTCAGAAGAAAGATGCACATGAGTCTAAAAGAGGGCACTTACCAATGAAATGGTGCTACAATAGCCACAAAGACAACTAGGGCTTGGACAATTTCATTCACTTCTAGCTTATCATGTCCTATACTGGGCATCAAAAGCTTGAATGGGCTCGTTGTAATTATCTTCAAACAGTCGTACAGTCTCTTCGTCGGCATCGTCTGCTTTATTAGCTCTCTCAGTTCTCTAAGACTTATGAATGTCTCTGGTTCACCCTTGGCCATGGCAGGATAACAAGAGGCAATGATGACCATGGCAGTGAAGATAATATATAATAAATCCATTTTGGTATTCTCAGGAGCTATCGAATTTGAGGATGTTTTCATGCAACATGGTCCTGGCGATTGTATCCTTCCCGAGAATTCACCACACTCCCATTCCAAAGGCAAATCATAAAAAAACCCTTTGAGCCATTCTCCATGAACTAATCCCAGAAGCAGCCCTCTGGCAAGAAAACTCTTCGACTCACTTCCGAAAGACCTAGAATACCACCCCTCACGATCACTACAAATCCGATATTGGACTGCCCCTTTATGCTTAGCCTCTGCACTCGATGAGAAAAAATTCTAGACAACCCCGCTGCAAGAGCAGGGATGGGATCCTGGTTGGTCTCATTCCAATGCCACTTAGTCAAATTTTCATTCGATGGAGAAGGACAAAAGTTGAAGAATTTGATTGGCCAAATTTTTAGGGACAAAGGTTGCATAGGAACACCATAGGTGTGAAATGTTGGAAATAATAATCCCAACCACCGCAAATAAATAGTCAAACAACAAGCATACCTATCAAACGTAATTTTTGTAGGTTGCCTCTCTGCTTGAAGACATTTTTGCAAGTTGTGTCTCTGCCTAAAGATAGAAGGACGGAAGCCAAACCATTCAAAAACTCAGAAAAAGCATTTAAAGAGTTTATGTGCTTAGGTACAGTGATATGGGCAAGAATTAATTCCACAACCTTGCCCACACACTAGAAACACCTACATGACTTGATCACACTCAATAACAACATCACAATTAATTTCGCTCTGTCATAAATTAAATGTAAAACTATATGTTGAGTTATATATGAATGTAAAAGTCATTTTGAATATGTTAGACTGTGTAGAGAGGTTAGAGAGCAAGTAGAAAAGAGCGCAAGTCTCCGTGGAGAAAATTGTGGAGCAATTTTTGGTGGGCATGTAAAACAACAATTATTGTGTTTTACTGTATAGTGTTGCGCGTAAGTTTAAATCTTTATAAAATCTTATTTTATTTTGTAAATGAGCCGCAGTCTCATGTAGATGTATTTTCATGTTCAAGAAATGAATACTAAGTCTTGTGTTCCTCCAAACCTATCTTGTTAATTTTACTGCGAGTATTCTTTAAGACTCTAGAATAGTTTAGAGGTGAGCGAAATTCAATCTTGGAAAATAGTCTCGCGGTGGGCGAAGCTAGCTCCGCAAAATCAGCCTCTGGGCGAACCTAGTTTTGCGAAAGTAGCTTCACAAAAGTTACAACACTCTGCCTCTCCCCTCAGCGAACACGAAATTTAAATTCGCGAAATTTTTCTAACATGGTATCAAAGCGGGTTAAACTCTGTTAGTGTAAAAACAAGTGTTTTTACTAATAGTGAAAATTGTTTTGAGCGCAGATTGTGTTTAGCATATTTACTAGCAGGTAGAAAGTTTTTTTTATGCTCAAAAATGACAACATCAAGCACAAGTTTGACTAACCCTCAAATACCTCAGTTTAGTGGCAAAAATAATGATTATTGGGTTATAAAATTGAAGGCCCTGTTTTCTTCTCAAGACATTTGGGATTTGGTGGAGAATGGTTTTCAAGAACCAGTTGGGATTTGGTTGAGAATGGTTTTCAAGAACCAGTAGGTGCAGCAGCATACAATGCCTTATCTCAACAAGAAAGAGATGTGTTAAGGACAACAGGAAGAAGGATTCAAAAGATCTATTTTGTATCTTTCAAGTAATTCATGAAAGTATTTTCCCAAGGGTTGCAACAACCACGGACTCCAAGAAAGCATGGGACATCCTCCAGACAACCTACCAAGGCATGGAAAAAGTCAAGACAACGAAGCTACAAATGTTGAGGAGAGATTTTGAAACACTTTGTATGAAAGCGTCTGATCATATAGACTCGTTTTTTACACATGTAAGTGGGTTGGTTACTCAAATTAGGTCTCATGAAACATTTGAGGAAAGAAGAATATTTGAGAAACCTTTGAGAAGTTTGCTAGCAAGGTTTGAGGCCATTTTTGTGGCCATAGAAGAGACAAAGGATCTCTCACAGTTCACAGTGGATGAGATTAATGCATCACTGATTTCTCATGAACATAGACTGAATTGAGCAACAAACTCTTCATTGGAGCATGCCTTCAAGACTCAAGTATCATTTGGTCAAGATTGAGGCAGAGGAAGATCATATACTAGAGGAAGAGGAAGAAGTTCACACAAAGGTGGAAGAAGTAACCCTTCAAGCTCAAATGGAAGAGGCAACAATCAAAATCCAAGTCAAGGCCGAAGCCAAAATGAAGCACAAGGTCAGAGGTATGATAAATCTCAAGTTCAATATCATTACTGTAAGAAGTATGGTCATTATGCAAATGAATGTAGAAAGAAGCAATATGATATTAGTAACAAACCAAGTGTAAATTTCACAAGAGAAAATTAGAACCATGATAGCATGTTTTTAGCTTGTAATGTAGCACAAGAAAAACATAGTGATATATGGTATCTAGATTAAGGGCGTAGCAACAACATGTCAGGAAACATAGAAATGTTCTCTGATCTAGATGAAAGTGTGAAATCTGAAGTGAGATTAGGGACTAATAGCAAAGTCTCTATCATGGGAAAATGAAGATTTAATATCCTAACAAAGAAGGGGGAGAAGAAATACATCTCTGATGTTTACTTTGTCCCTGGTCTGAAACATAATCTCATGAGCATTGGACAGCTCACACAGAAAGGCTACAATGTCTTCTTCAAAAGTGATGTGTGCACAATTTTGGATAGGCCTCCAAGAAAATAGTTGATTGCAAAGGTTCAGATGACAAACAATATAATGTTTCCCCCGAAAATAAGATCAGATTTGCAGAAAGAAGGTGCACAAGCACAACTATCAATGAACACACAAGAGGATGGTAGAAAAGGGACAATTGTTCCACAAGTAAACTTTCAAGCAAAGGTAAAAGATGAAAACTGGTTATGGCATTTGAGATTTGGACATCTCAACTTTGGAGGTTTGAATTTGTTGCATAGGAAAGTCATGGTGAAGGGTTTACCACTCATAGAAAAACCATACAACATATGTGAAGGATGTATCTTTGGCAAGCAACATAGAGAGACATTTCGAGTAGGAAAGTTAGTGAGGGAAAAGGCACCTTGAAGATTGTCCACTTAGATTTATGTGGACCAATGTAAACACCATCAATTAGTGGCAGTCACTATGTATTGACCTTCATAGATGACTACACAAGGAAGACATGGGTCTTCCTCCTAAAAAAGAAAAGTGAAGTGTTTGAGCGCTTTCGCCAATACAAGTCTCTTGTTGAAAAGCAAAGCAGACATTTCATCAAAGTCCTTAGGACTGATCGAGGTGGAGAATACATCTCAAATAACTTCCTTCAATTTTGCAGGGAGTGTGGAATTCACAAGCAGTTTACAATAAGATATATAGCACAGCAAAATGGTGTGGCAGAAAGGAAGAATAGGACCATTATAGAGATGGCAAGGAGTATGTTGAAGGAAAAGCATTTGTCAAATGACTATTGGGCTGAAGCTGTCACACATGCAGCATATATCTTGAATAGGTGTCCAACAAAAAGCGTCCAGAACATTGTTCTTGAAGAGGCATGGAGTGAAAAGAAAACAAAATGTTACTTACATAAGAGTTTTTGGATGTGTGGCTTATGCACATGTCCCAGATGAGTTGAGAAAGAAGTTGGATAGCAAGGCAGAGAAATATATATTTGTCAGATACAGTGATGAATCCAAAGCATACAAACTCTACAATCCATCAACTAAGAAGGTAATAATCAGCAAAGATGTGCAGTTCATAGAAGAGGAATCATGGGATGGAAGTTTAGAAAAGACAATCAATATCAAAGCATGCATACCACATGAGGACAGAGAGGAACTAACAGCAGCAAGGAATTCCCCAACTATGACTCCCTCTACTCCTATTCAAGTGCAACAAAGAAGCCAGCAAGCAATGCCATCAACAAATAATAGGACAATATCGCACAGCCAAGCAAGTGCTTCTCCAAGCACACCGCGAAGGATGACACCAAGTGGCATGTCAAGCTCATCTTCAATAAGCATAAGAAGGCCAAAGTTTAGAAATTTAAATGAAATTTATGAGAAATATGAAGTTGATAGTAGTGTTATCACTGAAAATATTTCAAAGAAAAAGGCTAAAGGTAAGGGAGAATTGGCATTAAAACTGTGTTTTGGTGATTACACAGCAGTTTCATAGCGTGCGCTGCGAAACTGCTGAAGATAATGCCTAATGTGCAGCAGTTTCGTAGCGCGCTACGAAACTGCTGTAGCTGCATATTTTGATATAGTTGACTAGTTTTGAGGAACAAAAGGGAAACCTTTTTGAAAGGGAGTTTATGAGTAAGGATCATCCACACAACACAAACATCTAGCAAGGGCTTATATCTCATGTCATCTTCACATTGCTGAGACAGCTAAAA
>APFE030140166.1:242870-258468 GCA_000404065.3 Pinus taeda
TCATTTACTGTTTAAAGAGTTAGCCATCTTTTCTTGCCCTAAATGCATATCAAAAATCTGTGAGAGAGCCCTCTCTGACTAAGGAGGCTAAACCTTAGTCTAAAGCCTGGTCTGAAACAGTTTCATGAGATCTTATTAAGTAGCAGCCCTTAGTACTGATTTTATGATAACAAGTAGCACGAGTATGAATTCCGTATTTGCATTATTTTGTCAAGTAGATGACCCAATCCACTTTGAAGATGCAGTCAAAGAACAAAAATGGGTTGTGGCAATGGAAGAAGAAATAGAAGCAATAGAAAGGAATAACACATGGGAGTTAGTGAGCCTTCAGAAAGGAAAACATGTCATTGGAGTGAAGTGGGTCTATAAGACCAAAAGTAACATTGAGGGAAAGATTGAAAGGCATAAGGCAAGGCTAGTTGTCAAAGGATACAAGCAGTAGCATGGAAGAGATTACGCAGAGATGTTCGCACCAATCGCATGGATGGAGATAGTGCGCGTAGTTGTGGCGATTGTCACACAACATAAATGCACAATGTATCAGATGGACGTAAAGTCAACATTCTTGAATGGAGTGTTGAAAGAGGAAGTGTATGTCACGCAACTTCCTGGTTATGAGATTGAAGGCCAAGAAGACAAAGTGTATCGGATGAAGAAAGCTCTTTATGGGTTGAAGCAAGCACCACGCGCATGGTACAGCAGGATAGATGCTTACTTGTTGGACAATGGTTCCGACAAATGTGATGGTGAGCCTACTCTCTATATCAAAGAGAGTGAAGGTAAGATTCTCATTGTCGTCTTATATGTAGATGATTTGATGTTTACAGGCAATGATGATTTCCTTATCGCTGATTTTAAACAAGTCATGAGGAGTGAGTTTGAAATGACTGACTTGGTATCGCTAAGATATTTTTTGGGCATAGAAGTGAAGCAAATAGAAAATGGAATTTTTATCTCTCAAGCAAAGTATGTGGCACAAATTTTGGAGAGGTTTAAAATGAAAAAAAGCAAGTGCGCACCAAATCCAACTCTCATAGGGTTGAAGTTCAACAAAGAATATTGCAGTAGCAATGTCAATCCAACATTATACAAAAGCATGATAGGAAGCTTGTTGTATTTGACTGTCACTAGACCGGATATAATGTATGCAGTAAGTTTGGTGTCAAGGTTCATGGAGACACCCAAGGAGACACATTGGTAAGTAGCGAAAAAGATTTTGAGGTATGTCAATGGCACAAAAAGTTATGGTGTTTTGTACACAGCAACCAGTGATTTCAAGCTGGTTGGTTACACTGACAGTGATTGAGCAGGCAATGTCGATGACAGAAAGAGCACGTCAGGATATGTTTTTCATTTGGGTTCCGAAGCCATTTCATGGGCCTCCAAGAAGCAGGTGATAGTGTCATTGTCAACAGGAGAAGCTGAATATGTCACAACAATAGTAGTAGTGTGTCAAGTAGTTTGGATGAGAAGGATGTTGAGGGATCTTCGTCATGACCAAGAGGGCGCGATAACTATTTTCTGCAACAACACCTTAATAATTGCATTGTCAAAGAAATTTGTCTTCCACAAAAGGACCAATAATATTGATGCTAAATATCATTTTATTAGAGACTTGATTAACAATGATGAAATTGTGTTTCAGCACTGCAAGTCATAGGAACAGCTTGCTGATATTTTCACAAAGCCATTGGTAGAAGAAAATTTTGCTTATCTCATAAACTATTTGGGAATTGTCAATGGTGGTAGTTGTGATTAAGGGGGAGTGTTGGAAATAATAATCCCAACCACCGCAAATAAACAGTCGAACAACATCCATACCTGTCAGACATACCTTTTGCAGGTTGTGTCTCTGCTTGAAGACATTTTTGCAGGTTGCGTCTCTGCTTGAAGACGTTTTTGTAGGTTGTGTCTCAGCATGAAGATAGAAGGACTGAAGCTAGATGCGAACCATTGAGAAACTCAAAAAAGGCATTTAAAGAGTTTATGTACTTAGGTAAACTGATATGGTCAAGCACTAATTCAACAATCTTGCCCACACACTAGAAACACTTGCGCGACTCTGATCACACTCAACAACAACATTAGAATTAATTTTGCTTTGTCATGAATTAAATGTAAAATTGTATGTTGAGTTATATATGAATGTAAAAGTCATTTTGAATATGTTAGACTGTGTAGAGAGGTTAGAGAGAAAGTAGAAAAGAGCGCAAGTCTCTGTGGAGAAAATTGTCGAGCAATTTTTGGTTGGCGCATAAAACAAAAGTTACTGTGTAATGTTGCGTGTAATTTTAAATCTCTGTAAAATCTTATTTTACTTTGTAAATGAGCCACAGTCTCATGTAGATGTATTTTCATGTTCAAGAAATGAATACTAAGTTTTTTGTTGCTCCAAACCTATCTTGTTAATTTTACTGCGAGTATTCTTTAAGTCTTTGGAATGGTTTAGAGGTGCACGAAATTCAAGCCTAGAAAATAGTCTCGCGATGTGTGAAGGTAGCTCTGCAAAATCGGCATTGCGGTGCGTGAACCTAGTTTCATGAAAATAGCTTTGTGAAAGTCACAACTCTCTGCCTCTCCCCTCCGCGAAAACAAAAATTAAATTCGCGAAATTTTTCTAACATGAAAATAGTAATTTTATTATGTATGAAACTTAGATCTTAGACTTTTCTGATACTTATTGTAATTAATAATGTCTTTCAGATTAATCACATCATTAGGATTTGGTGGAGGTTTCAAACCAACTAATGTGGTTCATCCTCATGATAAAGGCGAAAAAACCAGTCAATCCTAAAAAATAAATAACAAGGATGCATCACTGTTAAGAGTTAACCATTAGTTATTAGGAATTAGCTATTAAAATAATAAATAGTTAAAAAATAGTTGTTCTTTATTTATTTTAATTATATATATATATATATATATATAATATATTATATATATTATATATATATATATATATATATATATATATATATAATATATATATATATATTAAAAAAATAATTCAAATAAAATGCAAGATACAATATTAAGAAATTAACCATGGGTAAATCAATTACTAAATTAATTTAAAATGATATTTATTATATATTATATAAATTTCTATCGATATTATAAATCCTCTATTTATAATATTTTAATCCATAGAGATTTCTATAATGATAAATAAATATCATTATTTATTTATAATAATCAATAGAGATCTATATAATTATAAATATCAATTTAATCAATATTTGTACCCTTGTTATTTTTTTTGATTAGTTTTTAATATATATAATTAAAATAAATAAAGAACAACTAGTTTTTAAGTATATATTATTTTAATAATTAATTCCTAACAACTAATTTACAACTAAATCTTATTTTAATTAATTACCCTGTAAGGCGTTCCCCTGTGAAAAGAATTCCTCTCATTGCCACTTTGCTGGGTCTGCACCGTTGGATTGAGTGTTAGACGATTGGATAACAATTTACCCTCAGATTGATATAGTTTCAACTGTATGACATTTGATAACCTCTCAACCCACTGGTGTTAACCAAATTCGTGGTCTTTCACTGCTCGACGGGGAGGTGTAACCTAGTCTAGTGGTCTTTGCCATTTTCTTCGCATAGTGGCAAAGAATTTAGCTAGAAGAAAATTCGGCTAGAAGATCTCCGCTAATTTTCTCCACAGAGTGGGCAAAGATTTCGGCACAAGAGCTCTGTCACGGCAGCTGAGGGAGTGAAGATGCTCTAGGAAGTAGTAAGGGTTTTAAAGCCTGTTTGAATGGCCACTATCAAGAAGTGGTAAGGGTTTTAAAGCTTGATGGGATGGCCATTATCTAGGACTTAGTATACGTTCCTGCCTATGGTATTTTCTTCAGTCCTCTTTTCCTTCATTATTGTTACCGAGAAGTGTTGTGATGAAGCATATTATTTTTCTTGATTTATAGGTCTTGTTGTGACAACAGTCATGTTTGCAAAATCTATATGATATATTAATTGTTGTAGTTTTTCCAACACCAACAACACCCATTGGCGTTCACTACACATCCGTATTTTTCCTCACTGTTACACTTCAGATATAGTCACATGGCCCTGGTATGCTGTTAGTCATCGGTGAATATGGAGAACTAGTCATTTTTCTATGATCTGTGGGGTTGTACAGGGATGTCATGTAGTTTTAAGGCCATAAGGTCTTAGAGAGGGGTGATAACGAGGCTTCTTGCTACAAGGCATTATGCCTCTCACAGGGATCTAGAGGAGTTCAAACGTAGATGGCATGGCTAAACAGTTGCATTCCCTCCAAATGAATTGTTTGAGCCGTAAATTTCTAAATCATATATTTTTATGAATGCTTTGGAGCTATTGACGAACCGGGTGGCTTATGTTTGGAGAACATTTTTAGATTTGTTTTCCTTCACAGGAATCTGCACTCTAGCGAGCTTTGTTTCTAGATGATAAAGATATCTATATCTCACTCTTTCTTTTCTGAGGAGATTGCTTCCATATATCTTTCCAGTTGTAGACAAGGTTAGTTCTTAGAGGCCACTTGATTTCCCCATTCCGTTAGAATTTTGATAGAGCTTCTCCCTCCTTTTAGTTATTTCCTTCCCACAAAACTATAGATCAATCGGGTAGTTGTGGATGATATCTATTGGACATACATTTATAGGGCTTGGATCTCCCCTAGGTCTCTTGGCCCTAAGATGGCATTTTGTTATGAGCATCATATTGTTGCAGCCTGCATGGTGGTCTCATTACCTCTCTTGACTACATTTGATGTCATTGGATCTTGTTATCATGGTAATCTACACAGAGAAATTTCTCTAACAACTACAGGCAAATCAATCTCTGTCTATCACAATTAGAAGACCTCTATGTTTGGACTCGTGCTTTTTTAGTCTCAAGGGGGTTTCCCTCATTGTTTCTACCACCTAATTGACAAATCTACATGTATTGCAAGATGGTGGGCACATGAAAGACTCCCTCTTGAGCTGTTTGTACTCCCATTTATGCCTCTAACAGGGGTCTAGAGGAGTTCAAATGTAGGTGGCATGGCTAAACAATTGCATTCCCTCTAAATGAATTGTTTAAGTCATAAATTTCTAAATCATAGATTTTTCAAAATGCTTTGCAGATGTTGATGAACCAGGTGAGTTATGTTTGGAGAACATTTTCAAATTTGTTTTCCTTCAAAGGGTCTACACTCTAGGGGCCTATCTTTCTGGATGACAAAGATATATGTATCTCACTCTTTGCTTGTCTGAGAAGATTGCTTCCATATATCTTTCCAGTCATAGATAGGGATGGTTCTCATGAGCCACTTGATTCCTCCATTCCATTTGCATTTTGATAGAGTTTCTCCCTCCTTTTAATCATTTCCTTCCGACAAAATTATAGATCAACCGAGTAGTTGGGGATGATATCTATTGGATGAAAATTTAGAGGGCTTGGATCTCCCCTAGATCTCTTTGCCTTAAGCTGGAATTTTAATATGAGCATCATGTTGTTGCAGTCTGCATGGTGGTGTCATTGTCTCTCTTGACTACATCGGATGTCATTGGATGTTGTTATCATGATAATATACACAGAGAAATTTATTGATCAACTACAGGAAAATCAACCCTTGTCACAATTAGAAGACCTCTCTATTCAGATTGGTGCTTTTTCAGTCTCAAGGGGGTAGCCTGATTACCTTAGTGAGTCTGATTTCTACCTATTCACTAGTTGAGCACAGTTCCGATAGTACGAGTCCAATACGAGGAGTACCTTGTTGATCCTGAGTCTGATCTCCCTACCCTACAACACTTCACATTAGATGGTTATTATCCGCATCACACTTACCAAACTATACTATACTCTAAAACGACTCAACAGGTTCAATCTGTATATTGCTCCTCCCGACATGTTGGAAAACTAGCAATTATATATATATATATATATATATATATATATATATATATATATATATAATATATATATAGTCTATCATATTTCTTCTCTATTCTCTAAAGATAGGATAAATAGGATGATTGATTAAGGAAATTTCTCATTATTTATTTAGTAGCCTCTTTCCCTTACTGGGAATATATATCATAGTGAATAGCGTTGATACCTCTGTTCGGTGGGGTTTTATAGGAATGGCATGTATTTTTAAATCAATCAGGTCTCAGAGAACTAGAAAAACTAGGGAATAATTCATGATCTCATGTTATTACATATGATATATTAATTGTTGCAGTTTTTCCAACCCCTACGACACCTAATGGCCTTCACTACACATCCCTATTTTTCCCTCACTGTTACACTTTAGATCTACTCACATGGACCTGGTTTGTTATTAGTCATCGGTGAATATGGAGAACCATTCATCGTGCTATGATATGTGGGGTTGTACAGGGATGCCATGCAGTTTTAAGGCCATAAGGTCTTAGAGAGGGACAAAAATGAGGCTTCTTGTTGCAAGGCATTATTCCTCTGACAGGTATCTAGAGGAGTTCAAATGTAGTTGGCATGGATAAACAGTTTCATTCCCTCTAAGCAAATTGTTTGAGTCATAAATTTCTAAATCGTAGAATTTTCGGAATGCCATGGAGCTGTTGACGAACAAGGTGACTTATGTTTGGAGAACATTTTGAGATTTGTTTTCCTTCACAGGATCTACACTCTAGAGAGATTTTTTTCTGGATGATAGAGATCATTACTAATATTTCTTATAGTTCAGAATGGAAATATAATTCAGTGCCTGCAACAAACATTTTGATAGAATAAAATTGAAGGATTTAGTTTTCACTGTAGTGACTCCAAAGATCAATTCTAAGCACATACAACTATAAACATTGTCCAAGAAATAAGAGAATTGAATTTTTCTAGGTATCAGGCGTGGATATGATGACTAACATAGTTAGCGGCATTGAGTGTTTTGTTAGTTTGGAGCAATTTTCAGGTAGAGGACTTGTCCCAGGATTGGAATATGGTTTACCAGTTTTTTTAATGATCAGCGTGAAAGAATAATTGAGATTTCTTATGGAAAAAAGCAACAAGACTAACAACTAGAATGTGATTATGCCAATTTTCTCAATGTAAAAACAATAGTTTGTTGTGTTGTTGCAGCTGTATTTGGTGTCTCAAGCAGAACATAAATTTCAACTTTTAATCCAATAATAATTTATAATCTCTCATCTCCTTCTCTTTTATTCACTAACAATTAACCTACTAACTCACTAATTAAGTTTTACTTATTAACATTGACTCACTAGCTATGCAATCGATCTCTCATTCCTAACCCACATACCCATGAACCACTAACCCATAGACCCACTATGTAAAATGTAAAATAGGTTAGAGTGTTGTTTAGAAGTTTTTAAAAGAGACAATTTTGACCAAATTTGTGTTTAGGTTTTTTTTGTGTGACTTATATCAAAAAGAAATTTGTAAACCTCTTCATTGACCTCAATCCATGGTTCTTTTTACCCCATTGTCTTTCATCTTCTTCTTCATATTGTCAATTCCATACCACTTGCCCACTTATGAAGGTATGGCATCATTCTAATCCAACTCAATAAGCCCCTCTACCACTTACTCTCTTATGCAATAGAAATTTTGGTAGAATAAAATTGAAGGATCCAGTTTTCACTGTTCATCTTCTTCTGCATCTTTTAGTTTTCAGCTTTCTCTGTGATCTTTTTTTGGTTACTTATGTAGAAGGATTATGTTGAATATTAAGCCTATATATTTGGTGTTTTTGATCAGTGGGAGCCTTTTGAATTGAAGGAAATTTTCACCATTTTTGGACCAAAAACATGGTTGACCACAATTGACCAAATTTAACATCAACAAAAATAAAAAACACAAAAATTAATAATAGGAATGATATAAATAGTTAAATAGAAACAACACCACGTCAAAGTATTCACCCATGTGATTATTTCCAAGCATTAAATATGCCAAATTTAACAAAAAAATACCAAAAAAAATAACTAAATCACAACATGAAGAAACAAAAACCATCAATAGCATATCCAACCACTTTGTGAAACCACTAAACCCAGTTGAAGATAAAAACCTCAAAATGATATAAAATTCAATCACTACTCTTCTTTTTTCCTTATTGTAACATAAGAATTGTTTTTTATTTTTGCATAACATTGATAAGAAAAAGGTGGTTAAATATGTAAACCATTAATCGATCTCACTCTTGATATAACTATAAATGTCAAACCCTACCTCTCTCTATCTGCAATATCTATAGTGGCTCATTGCAAAGTCATCCCTTGTGACTTGTGTATAGTCAAGCCCCATGCCATTTTTAAAGGCATCTGTCTAAGGTTCCCTCTAACAACAGGTGTTATGGGAAAAAAATTCAGATAATCCTTGTCAAATGTAACACTAGTGTACTTCTCAAAAATAACTGTAGCAAACTATGGAAGTTGTAGCATGTGTGTACCAAGTGAATAGAAGATATCTTCTATATATCCAAAAGCACCATTAACCAACCCAAATTCCACCCATAAATTACACATAAGCATCACGCTCTCACTGCAACACAACAAGACCTCATGCTCCAAGACATCATCATCACTATCAACAATCTTGGATCTCCTAGAACATTTCACAGCACATCTTGCAACTAGGAAATTCAATGATTTGAGCAATTTCTGATTGTGAAAATTAATGAGATGATTCGTTACTAACAAGTGAATTGAAGAATCAAATAAAACCTTTTCCTGAAAATCCAAGCAATGATCAACACACATGATAAGAAGATTCCAATCTTCCAAATAAGGCTCAACATTTATAATATTCATTAAAAATTGCGAAAATATGCCTTCCTACGATCATCTCCCTACTACCTATAAATTTTATCCAAAGCGACAATAATGTTAAAAATTTTCCACAATAATTTCCCAATTGTTCTTCTTGGATACAGGGGTTTATCCTTAATTGGAGGAAGCTACCCAAAATCACCCACAAGAATTATGGACCTGCCACCAAAAGGAGAAGCTTTCTTTTTCGGAAAGGCTTCTCGCAAGTGAGAATCTCTTTCCATAAACAATCTTGGCCCAACAAAGCTCATTTCATCAATTAAAATATATCAAACATGCCTCATTTCTTCCTGGAAATTTGTTAGATCTTGACCATTCGACGCTTTCATATCTTTAATAGGTATTTTCAAAGAAGAGTGTATAGTTTTTCCATGTATACTAAAAGGAGCTATATTAGTTGAAGCAAGCAATATTATTGGACTTCTTTCACCCATTTTTGAAGATGAAAGAGCATGACAAATACAATGAATAAGAGAACATTTTCCCTTTCCAGCAGCTCGTTGAATAATCATTAGCAAAGGATCATCGTCCCGACCACTAAAAAAGTGGTGAAACACAATTTCAAAAGAAACACACTGTTTCTCTAATAAAGATGAAGGCAACAAAATTTTTGTTGGCATTGATGCCAACAAGGTTATGGTCATGATCTTACTTGTCATATGCATGTGTCATGGATGTTGACTTGGTGGTGCTATATGTTGCCATTGACGTATGGATAGTGAGATGGTTGTGTTGGCATTGCTTTCAACTCTAGAGGTCATGCACTTATGTCAACGTCGTGATGATGTAGACTGATGGACCATGGTCTGTGTCGGTATGTGTTGGCATTGATGGAGCTTGATGGTAGACTAAATATAAAAGAT
Organism: Pinus taeda; assembly: GCA_000404065.3. NCBI lineage: Eukaryota > Viridiplantae > Streptophyta > Pinopsida > Pinales > Pinaceae > Pinus > Pinus taeda. Next base: position 252,547 of record APFE030140166.1, read on the forward strand.
TAAAAAATATATACAATATAAAAAAAATATAAAAGGAATAAAAGATTAAACAAAATAGACTTCCTTTGGGCTTCTTGGCAAGCAACACCCGATTTTGAGAATTAGGTGAGGGACTCATTCGATTCTCAGAATTGGATTGAGCCCTCCTAGGGGCCTGAGGGACGGTGACTCTGGGCAGGCGAAGCTACACATAGCTCTGCCTGTCCAGGGCCTCAACCCTTCGGGCCCCTAGGCGGGCTCAGTATGATTCTCAGAATCAGATTGAGCCTGCCTAGGGCCCGAGGGGCTACGACCCTGTGCAGGCAGAGCTGTTGCATGCAGCTCTACCTGCTTAGGGCCGTGGCCCCTTGGGCCCTTGGGCGGCTCAATCTGATTCTGAGAATCAGATTGTGCCTGCCTAAGGACGAAAAAGCACACTTTATTTTTATTTTTTTATAAATATTTTTTATTTTTCTTTTTTAATTTATTATTATTATTATATATTCTATGGTTTTTTTTTTTCAAAATTTTTAACCAATTTTTTTTTGTTATATTTTTATTTTGTACATTAAATTTTTTTTTTTGTAATGTTTTCATAAATGTTTTTTCAATGATTTTTTATTTTTCAAGTTGCTTATTTTTTTTTATATTTTTAGTTTGATTCTTTATTATGGTTTTTTTGTTTTTTTTTTTTTTTTTAAATGTGTTTTTTCTTTAATTGTCCAAATGATGTATTTTTATTTTTCTTACTTCATTATTTTTTTTTCTTATATTTTTATATTTTTTATATATTTTTTTTTTTATCTTTTATAAGTTGATTTTTGTTTTTTTCTTTACATTTTTATGATTGATTTTATTTTTTGTCTTTTTTTGGTTAATTTTGTTTTTACTTCTACCATTTTTATGTTTGATTTTTTTTGTCTTTTTTATATATTTAATTTTTTTGTCATTTTATGGTTTTTTAATATATATTTTTATTTACTTTTTACTATTGTCTTTTTAACCTTTTTTGTTTGTTTGTTTTTTCTTGTTTTGTTTCATTCTTTTTATTTTTGTTTTAATTTTTAAATTTACGTTTTCATTATTCTTTTGAAATTTTAATGTTTTTTGGAGTCGTGCTAAAATATTTTACGCCATTATTTAAAAATGTTGAAAATTTATCCTAAAAAAAAACAAATGTTATTTCAATATCAACACTTTTCGTTTTTGGGGTGGTTTTTTCACAAACAAAAATTGTTTTCGCCGCTATTTTTAAAACATGTTGAAAGTTTACCTTAGAAAAAAAAATGTTATTCCAACATTAACACTTTTCATTTTTGAGTTGATTTTTCATGTTGTTTGGGGTTTTTTTAGCTACAGTTCTTGTTTTGAGTTTATAGTTCCCAATTCAAAGCTTACGTTGTTTTTAGAGGTCTGATGAAGAGTGGAGGACTTGTCAGCACACTTGCCAACCTTGTTTGTTGTCCCTTTTAGGTCAACTTGGAAATGACACTTGGGAGGCTTGTTTGGTCTAATTGTTGAGGAGTTAGAGACCATGTTAAAGGTGTGGAGGCTAGTATAGATGCATGGGAAGGTGATCTAATAGGTGGTAGAGGTTTTGGACAAAATAACTAATGTTTTTACTCATCTTAAGCCCCAATTGAATGGATAGAGGCCAATGGGAGCGGTTGGGATGCTCCATTCGTATGGAGGGCAAGTTAAGGGAGCGGTTATAGACCCAATCGAGTTTCGATAGTGTCAAACATGTGAATGCTAGTTTTCATGATGTTTCCTCTGCATTCATCATGCTGTTTGAAAAGAAATTAGCTTGGAAATTCCCAAAGGCTTCCATAATTGGTTGAAAAAATCTAGAATAAATTGAAAAGGTCCTCCCATGATGTGAATGGATTTACTGCAATAGTAGTGACTTAGTGGATTTATTTGGTATAATTTGTGCACCTTTGATCCTAGCCTAAAGCTCAAATTCACCCTACAAGTTTTATATACTTGATCTTGGCGCTATGTGATGGTTGATTGTGAGTTGATTGAGTTGAGGATGTATGTATGAGAGTGGGAAGGTATTAGAGAAGGAAGTTATGCTTTAGACCTTGAGTATAGCTTATATTTCTTTAGTCCCTTAGTGTTAATGGTTGAATAATGGACATATCTAAAGCATGATGCAAAATTGGCGTTGCTGGTGTAGAGATTCATTGCAGAGTGTTGTATGCTGTTGGATATAGTTTTTGTGGAGACTCTTAGACTTGTTTTTGCAAGAGATGCTATTAATTTTGGTGCATAGCCTTAGTTTTATATGTTGCTAATTGTAGTATGCAATAGTTACATTCTGATCTAAGGTTTTGATATCAGATTTATGTGGCCACAATTTTGCTATTGTAAAGCACACATTTTGTGCATTTTTTTATTATATTGATTTGATGATGAGATCCTGATGCTGAGAGAATGTATGCATAACTGATTTCTAGTTCAGCATAGCGTCTTCGGATCTAGTTTAAAAATACATGAAAGGAAGTTTTCATAGTGGTAGAGGAGCAGTGACTTCATGAGAGAGGATTAGGGATAAAGAAAGCTTCAGCAAAGGAACACGTTTCTCATCTAATGGTGGTTCGATAATTTGGAAAAACTGGGTGAAGCTCATTGGTCATGGTGGTGACCAACAAATTGAAGTCTGTAGATTTGATTAATAGTTCAAGAGTAACTTGGCGAGGATCGTTGATCGTGGTGGCCTTCAACAGATGGTATTCGATAGATCCATAGAGAACAAATTCTTCGAGCTGATGAGTAATATCGAGTCTCCTAGCATATTAGAGTTGGCATTTGCATATGAGGTCGTCTCCTAGCATATTAGAGTTGGCATTTGCATATGAGGTCGAGTCTCCATGTTAATGGGAGTTAGGACACTATGTAAAATATCAAATGCTTGAAATAATAGAAATTCAGAGCAGAGAAGCAATAACAAGGGTGGTTTTTCTCCTAAAAGGGTTTTCACCAGAAATCTTGTGTCCCATGTGTGATCATGATTTGTGTGGTTGTGATTTGATGGTTTTGTTTTAGTATATGTTGCTTATATGTTTACATTTTTATTGTTTACTCATATGCTACTAATATATTATGAGTTGCTACAATCATAAGTGTATGATTCAATAAAGTTAATGAAAGGAAAAAATTGTATATAAATCACACTACTGATTCACGCTGCCCGCCCCCCCCCCCCCCCCCCCCCACCCCCCACCCTCAGTAAGTGCTCAAAGGTTTCCAACAAACAGTATCCGAGCACATTTCCAATGATTGGTATTAGAGAGGGACTCTTGGTTGCAACTTGATTGTTGGAGACTAGATCTGGAGTTTGTTAGTGAACTTTGAATTTATTTTTTGGAATGGGCAAGATAAAGAAGAAACAAATTCAAAAAATAAATGGCCTTCAAAATAAGGAAGCTCAACCACAAAAGTCTCATCTTACTAGTGCAAGTGGCTCAACAAATAATGTGCAGAAACCATAAGGTCAAGAACCAAAGGTATTGCAACAAAATGAACGCAAACGTATAATTGTTATTGATTTTCTTTTGAGTTACAGTTTTAAGGATTTTCATTTTAATCATATTGCATTGCCTATTCAAGATGAGCAGAATGTTAATATTATTAGAGCTGAGATTTCTAAACTAACAGTTACATGCAAGAAACAAGGAAGAATGTTACATAACTATGATGATAAGGAGGGCCTAGCTCAAAGAAGAGATAGTGGGCTTCAAAGTTAAAATGGCTGAATTTGAAAACGTTGAAGAAGGTATGAAGAAGAAATATCAAGTGAAGGTAGAAGAAGTTGAGAAATTAGAAGCATACATGGTTTCCTTGAGAAATCAACGAAAGATGGAGAAGAGTACAATTGCCTTGGATATTTTTTTTTATATCCAAAGATCACCATTGGATAAATATTGTATTGGATTTCAAAAGGCTGAATCTATTTTGCATGCAGGTAAAAAAAACCAAAGGAGAACCCAAGAAATCTGTAGAAAACAATACCATCAAAAAAAGTGATATCCAAGGAAACTAGAAGCAGATTTAACAACTATATAGCAAAAAGAAGTACCAACAGTAGAAAAAAAAAAACACCAACAACCAATCAAGCAGCAAAACCAACAGCAGAGAAGAAAATCTCAAGGAACACCTAGATTTAGAAGACCTTTTGCTCCTAGAGATGATTGTGACATATCTGAAAGATTTCAAAGAAATCAAAGTCCTTTTGTTACTTTTGTGCATAATGTAGAATGTTACAACTGTCACAAGTTTAGGCATATTTGCAAATTCCTGGAGAATAATATATATAACACATTAGTAGAGATTCCAACAATATCATTAGCCAAGGAGAATGGACAATAGGTATAATCACGGTTTTTGTGGTTATTGTTACTCATGTCACTTGTTTGACCATAAGGAAATTGATTGCATTTCTAACCGTAGGAGGAGAGACCCATTTCATGCATGGTTTAGATCTGGCATGAACAGTAGGAGATTTGATACTCTTACTTCATATCTTGGCCATGTGGAGTGCTTGATATTGCATAGATTTGGCCATATGGAAAGAGATTGTTTGTTGCCCTGTTATTCAAGACAAAACCAATAAAGGCAGAAAAAACAAAGAGGATATAGAACTAAACCAAATAAACAAGAGAGGAAGCAACAAAAGGAAGAGAAAAAACAGTTGAGCAAAGACAGGAAGTAACCCAAAGCTCTGTGAAGAAAGAAAGAGCAACAAGTCTTCATCTAGTGAAGAGCATTCCCTCCTGCAGTCCATGATTATTCATGCATAGTTATAGAGGACTGCAAACCATGAGAAGTGAAAAAACTCAGGGGAAGCATATGAAAGTTATGGCAGCAACAAGCAATGATTTATTTTTGGCCTCATGCACATTTAGGTCCATAGGATAAACCTTTTTATTGGAGGTACATTGAGCTTAGGGGGAGCCATGAATGGTATGATATTTTCCTAGATTATTTGGCATATTCTTCATCATTTTCACTCCTATTTTTATATCTTTTATACATATGTCTAATAAGTGAAAAATGGCACATTTTTCAACCATATATATGTTTTTGTTTTCCACTAGCAGTTGGTTGAAAAGATGTACATCCATGCTGATCCGTATCTTGGGGGGAGGCCCAAGATCTATAAAATTGAAAATGGATCTTGCGGGGGGGGGGGGGGGGGGGAGGCCCCCAATGATTTTAGAAAAAATTGAAATGCCAAAAAGAAAAGGAGAACACAAATTTAAAGAAAACCCAAAGAAACTTTTTATTAAAATATGGAATAACTGTAAAATCTACATTGTGGTGGACAATATGTCATTTTACAAAATGTGACTCGTTACTTACAATACTTTTTTTAGTTATAATACCATAGGTAAATTCCATGGGTGGGTAGATACCATGGGTGGATCTCATTTACAATACCATGGGTAAATATCGTGGATTAAAGAATACCATGGGTGGATTCCACTTACAATACCATAGGTAAATTCCAAGGGTGGATATATACCTTGGGTGGTTGAATATCATGGGTGGATGACACTTACAATACCATGGGTATATTCCATGAGTGGATAAATACCATGGGTCAGTGAATACCATGGGTGGATGCAAGTTTCCATTAAGATCATTCCTCCCACTTTAAGAAGAAATGGTACCCATTGCATGAAGTTCCCTCCTAAGAAGCCATTATTGAATATGAATAGCCCCTGAAGGAAAGGATTTTGTGTGGCTAACCCATAAACGTGATGAAAGAATATCCGAGGATAGAGATACCTTGTAATTCTTGTGACCAAATGTGATACTAAAAGTGTGTGATCTAGTAGATGGACTTCGATGAAGTGTGGGTTTTTGGATAACCCATAACCATGAAAAATAAAGATCCGAGAATAGAGATACCCTGTAATGCTTGTGACCAACTGT
>APFE030140174.1:0-17155 GCA_000404065.3 Pinus taeda
AATTCTGTGTCTCTTGTGCATCTTTATTTTACTATGATCTCTACCATCTTATTGCATCTATAGTTGAAATTTTCTGAAATTTAATTGCTTTATGATTTGAAATGTGTTAAAGAAGTAATTGTATCATTAGAAGTAATTATCTGGCAGAAAAATTTGTGCTTGTCTTCATTGCACTATAAAAATAAATAGTGAATGGTTGTTCTTTTATATAGAATCCTACCAATTATTAATTTCTAGAAGAAAAAAATCCTTAATTACACTAAAGGAAAAAGAAAAACTCTATCTATAAAAAGCAAATCTTTGTCTATAAAAAGCATTCTCAATTTCTAGAGGATGTGTTATAGAGAAGTAGATGCTAATAAGCATTCTCAATTTCGTGTTATAAAGAACTAGATGCTAATAAATTAACATTATAAAAAAAAGAGAATTGTTAGAATGTGTAAGTCTTATTAGTCCCTGCCACTTTGGGGCTACAGGGACTATAGTAATTGGTTGAGTCTTCTTATTACTCCCTACACAAAAATCGATGAACTTTTGATGGCTTTAAGCTAGAGTTTAATTGATATTTATCGCCCTTTTATTTTTAAGCACGTTTAAATTCACGATATTTCATGCATAACCAAAGTTTCATTGTACCATATTTGGTTCATGCCCAAAGTTTCAGTTTACCATCTTATTTGGCCTCTTCCCGAGGTCAGAGGTGCACATTGGTATTATGATAAGAGTAAATATTTTGATACATTCTTTTGATGTGAAGTAAAGTTAACATTACTTCACTACCATTTGATGTTAGTCATAAACTTTTTTCATTGCTTGATATACCTTTCATGCTTGATTTATTATATGATTTTCATGCTTGAAATGTGACATCTAGGTTTTGTGCCACCTCAAGCTACCTATATGGTCACTTTCTCCATCTCCTTTCCCCTTCCCTTTTGGTTGAGGTTATATGGCACTTCTTTGATGAAGCCTTTCTACCTTTTCCAGGGGAAGTTGACCAGTCAAGACCTTACCTAGAACCAACTTTCTTATTCCTTGGTCATGGCTTCACCGCTTTTTCAGTTTTGTTAATCTTTTAGTTTCTCTTGCTCCAAGCATACCAGTGAGGACCTGTAGATAAAAATAAAATGAAATGGAACAAGAGACTTCAAGATATATATAATTGAAATAGAAAAAGAGACTTCAAGATAGAGATTATTGAAACAGAACAAGAGACGTCAAGATAGAGATGAGGATGATTTCTGGTTTAAGCAATTCAATAGAGACAAGGAAGAGTTATGTGGAGCTCTTTTTCAAGCAATTCATTACTAAGTTATCTCAAATTATTTCTTTGTAAGTGAACTGACCCTCACCTCTACATATAATTTAGAATTCATTTACAATTGATAATTCATTTAATTATAGATAGAAACCGTGGAAAATGATTGTGAGTTATGGTCATAATAGAGAAAATAATTTATAAAATTACTCTTTAAAAGATGGTTTCAAGAACTTACCTCAACCTTGCACAGAAGTGATTGTACGAGCTACCTGGATTCTCTTCAGGTTCCTTAACCTTGCCTTTGAACCTGAACTTTAGGATTAGACACTTGCACTTGCACTTCTAGCGAAGAGGATGCTAAGGGTGTCTAACAAGCAGTCAATCAATGAGTTGGCCCTGGATAAATATGTATTTACTCTAGTTTATCCACACCAACCCTTAAACCATTTTCTGCATTTGTCTTTCCTATAACAAAATAAAGTAAAGTCGTTAAGGTAGCATATGCATTGTCTTTATATGCCACTACTTAAACTGCAACATCAATGGCTTAAGCAACTAGTGTGTTCCCTTACTAGCAGTAACTATGGAAAATTGGCCAAGACTGAGTAACCACATTAAGTGTTTCTCATTGTACTTGGTAATTTACCTTACATGAACATGACAAGCGACTGTTCAATTTGAATTAGAGAACATATAGAAGCCAAATTGGTGAAAATAAACCCTTCTCTTCTTCACTTAGATGCCCTTGGCAAAAGGCTCGCCTTTTGTATGGTGATCAGAAAGGTTACAGGTTGATGGCTCATGTGACTCTTGGTGGTTCGCTCGATTGGATTTAAGGGTAATCCTAATCCAACTCACTAGCAAGCCAACTCTATAATTAATGTCACTCGGCTAGGCAAGCAAGAAAGAGCAGATTCTTGAGGAGCCATTACTAAGAATCTTAATAAGGAAAGATATATGGCGATATAAGAGGGGTTTGGGTCAACTTCCCTAACTTCAATTCAGTCTAAACAAAATCAACAAAGACTCTACACTATAGAAACATTTCCTACTCTACACTATAGGAACAAGAGATCCTAACTAGACTATAGAAACAAAAGAAGAATAGAAACCATAATCAATGTAAGTTAAAGCAGGTGACTTGAAAGGCTTAGGCTCAAGCTAAGGGGAATCAGAATTAAAAGAAGTGTACTTTTACTGCAACGTATAAAAATGATAACTCTTGTTTGGTTGATCAGAATGACTAAAAGTAGGTGAATTCTATAGCTGCTTCTCTAGTATCTTTATCATCGACTGGTAAAACTAGCTTGACTAGCTCCATTACTCGTACTTATGCTGCAGATACCAAATAACCCAGTTCTTGACCAATCATCTTTACTCTCACAAGTGTAGCCACTACCCACACCCCTTAGTCACTAATGAAATCTTAGCTCGTTCTCGCCGCAGAATTTGTGGCTACATTTTTTTAGACCTATACTTATAACTAATTATGCTTCTTTAGTTCGTGCTTGTAGTCCATCTTGATTATTAATATGTTATTTTTCCTCCCGCCTTGGTGGTGGATGATTTTAAACCATGCTTAGGTCCATCTCGATTATTAATATGTGATTTTTCCTCTCGCCTTAGTGGTGGATGATTTGAAACCACGCAAAGGGAAGCAAGCACCTTGTCGAACATGCACCATGGATCTTATGGTATCCTAGATAAATGGTCATGAGATGGGCCCAAAATTTTATTTAATGTTTAATTAAATTAAATAATATAAAATTATTAATTATTAATTATTTAACATGGAGCATTCATCACGACACATGTATTACATGTGGATCATGGTATGTGCATTACATGTGTTGACACATGTATTACATCTATTAATTTGAAGGGAATATCTAGAGGAGGTTACAGATCTTATATCGTTTTCTCCTTTTCTATGGGAGATGGAAACCTAGTCAAACTCCATGCCTCATGACATGTTGTACCAACACATTTGATCACAACGACCATTTTCATGAGCCCAACCATGATGCAAAACATCTATGTGGGAATGATCACGTGTGCCTTGAAAAATGCCAAGCACCTAGAATATGTGAGATTTTGATGAATCACTTCGCTAAACAAGGTAGTGCTAAGGGTGCAAAGATTCTTTCGAGTATAGGAATGTATTAGATTTGAACAATCTAAGAAAATTCCAAGCACCTAGAATATGTGAGATTTTAATCAAATCAGTTCACCAAACAAGGCAGTTCCAAGGGTGCAAAGGGTCTTTCGATCATGCATCAAATTTGAATGATCTACAAAAGGATTGGTTTGTTCTAGTACTTCCATTTAATAAGATCCATGAAGGACCCCATGTCCATACAACTAAGGATGATGCTATACATTATTGTTAGACAATATGTGTAATTCTTGTGGCGATTTTTACAACTTTCGATCAATCACCCTAGCTTACGTAACATAGTGCATGGTAATATGAAAAATGCTAAATTTATTTAAGAAACAAAGGAGATTTATTTTGATGACATAAAATAAGCAACGGGAAAATAGGCTGGTATAAACATGCAATATGCATGGTAAAAAACAAGGCAGGGTCCACATTCATTTGGTCCCATATCTAGAAAACTGCACCAACAAGCCATGTGATGGCTCCAGGCATGAAGCTAGGAAATATGGTCCTGACCTGGATGTACCCAAGGATGAGATGACCCATGATACTTATTGGAAATATATTAGATTCAATGATCCCTACACTAAGGAAGAGCATAATGAGTTTGGCCCTTGCAACCATTATTGCAGATCATATGAGAAAGTTGTTGCAGCTAAGAAATTTTATACCACTGAGAAAGCATGCTCCTGTCAAAAGAACTGGATTAAGTGTCAGTTTTTCAGGCTATTTAACAAATCATAGGAATCATTTTGGCTGTGATCATTCCAAGAATTTGCCTCATCATTTCATTTTTTCATGGATAAATTAGGGTCCATGGGCAGTCTAGATATTAAGTAAACAATGTCCATGTTTTCTCCTTTGTGTGATTGTAGGCCTGGTTGCGTGTATGAGGCGATAATAAGGTTTTTAAGAACTCGTCTTAGGATGATGGTATCTTATGACTCGGTATCAGTGATTCTCTTCTACTACAATGCATTTTTAGCTATAAAGATGAGAGAGATGAGGGAGGAAGTTGTGAATTTCCTTCTTGCCTATTATGCAAATGCAGGAACTTCTTATTCATCTAGGTTGATTAGAAATTTTAAGTTGTTACTATAAATATCCTAAGACCCTTTAGAACCATGGTGAGAATGTGGATCTCTAATAGGCATGGAAGCACCTTTGAACCCTAAGCTTCACCAACTCAAAATAGAAATCGGTATTCTCTCTTTTTTTGCAAGAAAAAAATCACCATGCCTCTTCATTACTGAAAAAAATTAACATTTTCATAGATATGTTGTCTAATGTCCATGACATGTATTTAGCCATGTCTTAAGCCTAAACCTGCAACCTTAATGTAGGGATGCAACAGGTAATTTGTACTAATATTCGTTGATAGACTCCTACTCGACATGCAAACTTATGATTTTTTCGTTAGACATATGGATTTTGGGGTTGCAAAATCTAGGCCCGACAGTTATGTTTTATTTTTGTATAATGTGGTGTGGTAGATTACTTTTATGTCTGAAGGAATATAGAACCCACGATAACTTATGAGGGTTTATATTCACTAATGTTAATTTACTGACATGAAAAGCAAGACATTTTCTTTCTACCCATGTTTAAATTGTGAAGGATGGATGGAATGGTAGAATAAACCCTTGTTTAGGAATGTCATGGCTAGTTATTGATTTTACCCTGACGCAATCTGTGAGGGATCTAAAAAACAATATTTGCTTCTATTCTATGAATAAATAATATGGACAATCGAGTTACAAGGGGAATTTCACACAAATAATATGGATAATAGAGTTTCAGGGGATATCACACACACATATCGTTGTCCACCTCGAAGAAACTTCATAGAACCCAAGTACAATAGTATTATGATTACTCTTTGATTAGTGTGATGTCTTTTCTATTTGCGATCTATACCTCAGTGAGTTGATGCCCATATAGTAGGGGCTTCCCCTCTCTAATGGAGACATAGAAGCAGACTAATGGGATTTTCCCATTCAGTGGTAGGCTTTGGAGTGAATTTGTTCAATCTTTTGGAGAGGATGATTAGTAGAGTGACTTGGGTCATTTAGAGCATAATGAATGAATTCCTAAGTAGCTGAACCAATGATTAGAAATTTTAAGATGACACTGAAAATCTCATAAGACCCTCTAGAACCATGGTGAGAACGTGCATATCTAATAGGCATGGAATCACCTTTGAACCTTGAGTTTCACTAGCTCAAAAGAGAAATCAATATTCCCTCTCTTTTTGCAAGAAAAAAAATCACCATGGCTCTTTGTTACTGAAAATAAATTACATTTTCATACATATATTTTCCAAAGTCCATGCTATGCATTTAGTCACTACTTAAAAGCTACTGGAAAAATAACCATTACGGGCTCTAAAGCTTTGAATATATTTGATGTTCATTTCCATAGTTGAATATGTTTGATGTTCATTTCCACAGCTATTTTGAGAAGAATTCTAAAGCCAAAAATTTTGCACCATGATTTGAATGTCTCCCAATATTCCCCCATCGCTAGTGTAATTTTATGGGTCCTATCTTGCTCCATCAAAGAAGCTATGTGCCTGAGTTTTATTAGTATCCAGATCCAAGGGAATGTCATTTTTTCTCTCTTACTTCTAGGCATCCAACAAGCTAAAGTAATGGCCTTGATTTGTAGAACCTTGAAAAGCATTGAATGCGCAGAATAATTTTATCTTCATAGATCATGGATTTCCTTGCCATCCAAAGTCCCCATATAGACAAGCAGGGTATTTCTCTCAATTCTTTCAGTTCCTTTTTATCATCCAACACTTTAAACAATCATCCATTGTTTTACTTGTCTATCCATTGTCAACTTGGTTTAGAACCTCCACTTTAGACTTAGACCAAATGTGCTTAGCATATAGGCACTTTGCTAGTAACTGTTTCATTGTTTCCTCACTGTCTATGTAAAGAGTACAAATTCCCAAGCTCTGTCTAACTCTTTTCCATATAATTTCCCATGTTAGAGACTTTTGTTATGGCCAATTGATCATGCTTTGATGAAAAATGGCCAAGCACACTGTGTACACTCCCAAGTTTGGATTTTTGATCAAGTAACAAAATCTCCTTCTTCCCTTATTTACCTATGGTCTTTCCCTCCCTTGTTTCCCTATGGTATTTCCCACGATAGTGTGTTTTTCACTCTTGTTTTTGTTCCCTAGAAAATATCGCTTCATAACCTAACATATGGTGTTTATTGCATCGTCTACAGTGCTCCTATGTGGGTAAGCCTTCACAACTTGATTTTTTCACAAAGTTTGCTTTTAGTTTGCTGATAATGCTTTTGGTGTGATGGAATTTGCTTTTATTCTACTTCTAATGTTTCTAGTTTGATTCTGAAAATTTCAATCTAATTTGAATTATTAATTTTATAAGTAACTAGGTTAAAATGTTGCATCGTTAACTTCTTGCCTTTCCATTACTTCATTCATAAACCTGCAACTTTTACAACTTATTAAATCATTGGAATAAGGCATAAATTTACACCAGTCTAACCTTCACATGTACTTAGCCATTACACACACCTAGCTATCTCACTTGCAATCTCTAGTGCTCTTGCAACAGCTCTTCTTTATTTTTATATGACAACGATCACACTAAAGATTGTAATTTTAGTATTATTGTAAAATAATGTTTGTCTTTATATGAATGGCTTCATATGTGTTATGAAGAACTAGATGCTAATAAATGACTTAAGAGATTGTAATTTTAGTATTATTGTAAAATAATGTTTGTCTTTATATGAATGGTTTCATGTGTTAGGAAGAACTAGATGCTAATAAATGACTTAAGAGATTATTTTTAAGTAGATATGAAAGATTCCCTCTAATTATTTAATTTTTTATTATGATATGATTGAAATATTCTCTTATAAAAAATAATTGTACAACAAAACTTATATACTTAATATATAGATACATAAGTTTGCCACATATGATGCATGAACATATAAGGAAACCAAATTGTTGCCAATTTGACCGCACTCCAGGTTACATTGGAAAGAGTTTCAATATCCAAATAATTACAACTCGTCTCCATTCACTCTCCAATTCGACTGCAGCAAGCCGCTACTGGAAATGAAAGATTCATGCGAGTTAGTTATTTGGGTTTCTGGAGCGCAAGCTCCTCAGGAACGACCCACTCTTTTCAATTTCTCGCACTGGCTTATCAGTCAAGCGAATCATGTTATAAGACAATGCACCCATTACAGCGCCGATTACAGGTGCAACCATGTATATCCAAATGCTCGTATATTTGTTCCCAGCCACCGCAGAGCCTATTGTCCTCGCAGGATTCATTGAAGCTCCTGAAATTGGTCTGGACAAATAATAAATATCACGTTAACTCTGCACTTGTTAGTACTGATATGGGATTATTAATGGCGGTTCTTTCAGTGAATGCCCAAGCAAATAAGTATCACGAGGGCAGAGAACCAATACCCAGCTATGATTACATTCATTGCAATCGTTGTTCCAACTGCCATTCCTGCCAATTCTCCTATCTGTTCCATTGGAAATTCACGGTTACTGTAATAAGAAATTTAATGGCATGTGCAGGCATATCTCATCCTTATTAAATGGATATAAAAAGGTCAAGAAATCGAGGGTAGTCAGAAATAGATACCGCTTTGGTATCAGTAGAGACAGCAGAAACCACAAACATTAAGAAAAACGTGATAAGTATTTCTAGTACGAAGGACTGCATGTCTGAGCCAGTCGGTACTGTGGCTGCTATGTGTGCCACTTCTCCGAACATCAAACGGAGGACGAATCCCGCAGATATTGATGCAAAAATTTGAGCTCCTATGTAGGCTGGAACCTGTGATTTTAATGCCATACAAAACCATATTTCATTATTTTTTTCATTTGTTATATTTCTGGAATCTGTAATCAACATAACGGTCGCGGAGCGTTAAACTTCTGTAAATTGCAGATTATGTAAAATTCAAAAATCTGAAATCAACTTAAAGATATCTAGTGTTGAACTTATGTTGATGGCAGATTTCAAGAATATGTCAAATTCAAAGAAATATCTAGTGTTTGTTAAATTTATGTTGATTATATGTCAAATTCCAAGAATATGCAATCAAGATAAAAATGTTGATGGTGCTAAATTTACTTTAATATTGAATTAATACTCTGAAATACTCTAAATCTGACTATTAAAAAATAAATTAATTAATTAACATCCCTTTGGCCCTAAAATATTCCAAAATTTACAATCAACATAAGTTTAACAATCTTCGTCAATGTGTTAATTTGCCTAAAACAATTGTATAAATACTTGAACCCAAAGAAATCTTCGCACAATCTGCAATCAGGAATATGTCAGATTCAAAGAAGCTGACATCAGCATAAAAATATGTAGTGGTCCGAGCGGTTGAACAACTTATGTCGATTGCAGATTTTAAGAATATGTCAAATTCAAAGAATATGCAATTAACATAAAGATGTTTCGTACTAAATTTATGTTATTGTTGAATTTCAAAAATACTCTGAAATACTCTGAATCTGACTATTAAAAAAAATGATTACTTAACATCCCTTTGACTCTCAAATTCTCAAATATTCCAAAATCTACCATCAACATAAGTTTAACATTTAACAATTGTATACATACTTGAGCCCAAGGAAATCTTCGCACAAGTGCAGAGGCCAGAGTCACTGCAGGGTTGAGATGAGCTCCAGAAATATGACCTATGGCATAAATTATGATCATTACTGCCATTCCCCAAACAAGCGATACACCCAGATGAGTGATGGAATGATCGCTTTTCTGATCAATAACGACTGATCCACATCCTGAAAATATCAGGAAAAATGTCCCAATAATTTCTGCTAACACCTGCACTAAATATGTTCAAGTTAAAATATCTTGAAAGTTAAGAGATTAGTGTTTATTGCGACAATACCCACGTCTCAGAAAATGCAATTTCTCTCTTCTTATGTCTAAGAGAACAAGAATTCACCACCCTACCAGAATTCGCGGTACAACACTGCAAACAACTTAACTGAAAAAGAAAATCTGAATCAGGGTTTGCATCAATTTCTCAAGGTACCAAGGATCTACGGATGGCATGATTTTGTGCATTCAATTCTATGGAAAACCCAACATGATTTATAAGTTTTAGAGATTCATCAGAGAAAAAAAATAAGTTTTAGAGATTCATCAGAGAAAAAATATAAGTTTTAGAGATTCATCAGAGAAAAAAAATAAGTTTATGAAAAAGTTAAAAGATTTTAGTGGAGTGATTTGGTAAACCATTTATCTAGTTAATAATATTTATGAAAATTTATTTCAAATGTAATGACAATGGACCTTTCGAAGTTATTAATCCTCATAAATTTTTATTACAATTTAAAAAATACACCAATTCAGAATCTTACCT
The DNA here is from genome assembly GCA_000404065.3 of Pinus taeda. Taxonomy (NCBI): domain Eukaryota; kingdom Viridiplantae; phylum Streptophyta; class Pinopsida; order Pinales; family Pinaceae; genus Pinus; species Pinus taeda. The sequence continues at coordinate 9,843 of APFE030140174.1, forward strand.
GCCGAACAAACGTAAGAGATGGCATGCATGACCCATGAACAATTCGTCCAACAACATGGCTTTCAATTCTGCCCTCTTCCATGTCTTTCAAACAGACTTTTTCTTTATCAGGAACATTTTCTTGAAATCTCTCATTCATTTGGCTAGAAGTCAATTCTGTAGCCATATTCAGGCTCTGTATCAGCCGTTGAAGTTTTCCCTAAGATAACTAATTCTCTGTGAGAAAAAGATTGCTGGTCAATGCCTGATTTTTCCTACATTCTAGTCCAATATATCCTTAAACAGTCCAAAGCTGATCAAATTCATGACCTCCATCCTTCGAGTGGAGGCGATCCAGGCAAGCTTTAATTCTCTAATCTGCCCTTCACTTGATTTCGCTTTGCAACTTTATCTTCACATATATATATATATTGAGTGGCAAAGTCTATCATAATTTAGTTGTAGAATCAGTGATGAGAATAGTCATCACTTTTGCTATTTTTAAATGTAGCTTGATTCATCACCCTTGTTTTAAGGAAACCATGTCACTTGAAATTACTATTTGGTAGTCAGTCAGAGGTATGATTTCGAATTACTAGTTAGTAGTCTGTAAAGGAGCATGCTTTCACTCATGCCATATGCCTCTAAATTTTCTGCTATTAACCGATTGCTTTGAACTCTTAATCAAGCAAAAACAACTTTAAAATATAAAATAATTAACTTATTTCCTTATTTATTTACGAGGAAGAGAAACTCTCACCTAAAAAAAATAAATTTAACACATACTCCAAACCCGATTTCTAATTTTTCATATAACCTTGATTTTTTTCTAATTTTCCATATAACCCTGAATTTTTTTTCCCTATTTTTATGTTCCAGCTTCATTATCCACGCGGTTTGAAGCCAATGTCCCGTCTCAATCATTAAGCCTACCAGACGCTGTCACAGAGTGTCTACCAGTGGATTTTTAAGAGCCCATATTTGCATTTTTTTGACCTGAAATTTTTTATCAATTTATTTCTACGTCCCAACTTCATTATCCACGTGGTTTGAAGCCAATGTCCCGTCTCAATCATTAAGCCCACCAGACACTGTCACAGAGTACTTTCCCGTCTCAATCATTAAGCCCACTAGACACTGTCACAGAGTACTTCCTAAATTTTAGAGGACGATCTTTTTATTAATAATTTGATGCCTTTTGACTTTTTGAAATTGGATTCTTTAATATATTTTAAAAAACATATTGTGTGTGTTTTGTTTTCCTCTTTTTAATTTTTTCATATTTTTATGTAAATATTCGCTCAGGTCAATGTTTTCATCGTTAATGAAAAATCAAGTGGGTTTATTCTAGGAATATTTTTTTATTTTATTTTTCATATATAATAATTGAGTGGTTGGAGATTTTTATGGTTATTATATTGTTAAAGATTTTTGGAATAGTAGTGTGTAATAAGTGTGATTTGTAGGATTTTCTAGATTTGATGACTCCATCCATCATCAAGACCAAAGAAGCCTTGTAATGAATAAAATCACCATTCGTAATGTATAGAGTACATATGTTTATAACTATATTGTTATGAATAAAATTTCTAACTATATAACTATTATTATATTGTTTATTGATTAATCATTTTATTTTATATAATGATATTATATTTTTTTATTGATTAATGGATAAAGTCATCATTCCAAATGTTGGATGGATCACACATATTATCTCTAAACTATTAAAACTTTATTATATTGATTAATCAATTTATTTATATAATGATTATATATTTTATTCTTAACTGTTATTGTTTATTTTAATTTAATATTTGGATTGAAAAATTATTATATTTAGATATTAACTATCAAATATTATTCGTGAATGAAAATTAATTTATTATCTGGTATAAAAGTAACTATTTAAAAGGATAAATTTTCATTTTATTTAAATATTTTATATATTAATTTTTAACTTAATAATATATTTGAATAACATGGTTTTAACTTATTAAAAGTAATTTTTATTTTTTAATAATTTCAAATAAAAAATATGTATGTAAATAAAAATTATCCTAAGTTAATTATTATATATATATATATATAAATAAAGAGTAATATATAATCTAATCCTATACATAATATTTAATACAAATATCAATATAAATGTAATTTGATTTCATATAAAAAAATAGGTAGTAATTATTTATTTTATCATAGTTTTTATGTCTAAAAAACTTTATTTTTTTCAGAAAGAAAAAACTTGGAAGTAGTCCTAGTACATAATCTAAGGATTCTCAAAAACATTGTTTGTGAAAAAAGACATTATTGACTCCCAAGTATCCATTGGATCCAAAGCTAATATATTAAAAATAACAAAGATCTAAACTCAATCCAGATAGCCTGGATATACCACATAATGAGTCACTCCAAAGAACCAAAAGGTTGCAAGAAAAAAACATCATCCAAAAAGTATATATAGACCACTTGAACAACTTGAAAACATAATTATTATAATTCAAAAAATTCCTTTAGCCACCTTCTTTCCATCAACAAAAAAAGGGTAATGTATAGAGCATGTTTCAGCAACCAAACCACATTTTGATAATCTGACTGCCACCATGTTGAGCTCCCTATACACATGTAAGAATGTGATATGCACAAAAGACTACTTGAGGAACTCAATACGCTCCATCCAACCAACCAAGGAGGGAGTCGAAAGGGAGGACCTCCCACCTATTACATCAACGGTAGAACTAGAATCCCTATACACAAAAATATTATGTGTCGTAAGCACTTAGCAAAAACCAACAAACCCCAAATAGCTAATAATTCATCTTTAGAGTTCAAGCCCAAACCTCCATACCATAAAAGAATAAAATGTATTAGGGGATCAATCCTCAACCATTCCCCACAACCACGCCTATCATCTCGGGTTGCGCCATTAAAGAAAATGGTTGGGAAGATCGCCTGCATTTGAGGACACAAAGTACTCAAAATTTTATCGGCCCCAGTTGACAACCAAGCCAAAATATTAGAGCAAATTCTGAAGAATTTAAGAGGCCTATCTTCAAAAATCGCTAAGTTTCTTACTCACCAAATATCCCAGGAAATATACAACGAAAGAAAATTATGTTTTCCTCTCCTACTAAACCACTATCGATAGAAAATTTCCACAGAATCAAAGGTACCCATCTATGGAATCTGAACACAATTTAAAATGTGTGCCCAAACCGTCAATAGACAAGGGGCACTAAATGATCAGGTGCATGAAACTTTCCTATTCCATCTAACAATATACACACTAACTTGGGCCTTGATATCCACTTTTATAGATGTTGTCCCAAGTAAGGATTTTGTTTTTTCAAACTAGCTAGTAGAAGATGATCACCTTCAAAGGAACGTTCCACCTCCAAGCTTTCTTGTACCAACACAAGTTTGTTAATGGGTTCACACTACAAGAATATAGTGGAAAATATCAAAAACCACCACCAAACCCTTTTTCATAACACCATTCCAAGCTAAAGAGTCACCTAAATCCTTCTTCATGAAACCAACCAACTGGAACTCTTATACGATGTGTTTCCAGGATATTGCATTCCCTCCCAAAAATTTGATCTCTTCTACACTCTTCCACACCGGGTATGGAAGATCCATCCGCCATCACTTGATTGGTTGATCCGGGAAGAATATGCATCTTGTTTGAAGAGCATTTATGAGGCTAAGATTAAAATTATATGAGGGACTAACACCCATAATGGAGTCAAAACCAATCAATATTTTGTTTCCCCTACCACAGGACTGGTGCATCTTACTGAGAAACCATTTGTTGACCTTGAATAAGCTCTTCCAAATATACGAGCCATATCTTACCCCAATCACACCCCTTTTGTACCATTCTATGAAGGATCTTCCTTTCAAATATTTTTTGCGATAATATGTTGCCAAAAACCTTTAACAAAAATGTCCCTCCATAGAGATTTTGTTAGTAAATCCCAACCAAACTTCTTCAAATCCATGATACCCCATCATCCATCATCTTTTCATTTTGCTATGGCATCAAAATTAACTAGGTGATATTTCTTGTGTCCCTTATTTCCAAACCAAAGAAAGTACGCCATGATAGCTTTAATTTTGTTAATAACATATGAAGGAAGACAAAAACAATGCATCCAGTATATAGACAAATGTTGTAATACAGATTGAATTAATATGTACCGACCTGCCAAAGAGAGCCAGTAGTGAGTCCAAAGAGAAAGTTGTTTTTGAAACTTTTCCAGTAACTGCCCCCAGTCAAATATCCTATATTTGTTGGGTTTCAATATGAAAGCCAAATATGTAATACAATCATTAATATGTGAGACCTTAACATTGAAAAACCTAGAAAGATGACAAATGACCTTCAAATCATCAGAGGAATGAAGCAACAAGGATTTACTCTCATTCATTATCAAACCAAATGTACCTCTAAATATAACGAGTATGTGATGAAAAGTCTTCCACTACTCCCAAGATACCTGTTTGAATGTTAATACATGATCAACAACAAAAAGGATGCGCAACAGAGACAAATTGAGATACCTGTAACCCATGGAATAATCTCTGTAATTGTGCCTCCTTTATCTTTAGACTCATCCCATCCATAACTAAGATGAATAATAAAGGGGATAAAGAGCGCCCCTAACGAAGTCCTTTGCGAGCTGGAAAAAAAATCGATGGGTAACCATTGATTAATACTGAAAAAATTGCAGAGGACACACAAACCATTATCCATTCAATACTATCAACAAAAAGCCCAATTTTCGTGAGAATAAAGTGAAAATATGACCAATCAACACATCATATTCCTTATGTAAGTCCAATTTCATAATTATAGCCTTTTTCTTCTTTGCTTATGTAATAACCCAACCTGTTGACGGCTGGATTTTTCCATGTAAATATATGATTGTAAGTACATTTCAATTTAAAAAGGGGTAAGTAAGGGACAAGGATTCCAAAAAGGGACTGAGGGAGATCAATTGCTTGGGAAATTCAACTTTCTTGATGCAGAAAGAAAACTGGACAGTTTGGACAACCATTGAAGGGTGGTTGTTGAGCTTTAAATGCTCTAGAATGGTGTGTTGCAGAGATGGTTGTTGTAAATTTATGAACTATAGGCAAGGGAAAAAGCCCATGTTGGATTCGGAAAATGTAACAAGGCAACCAGGACACAAGGCATGAAAAAAAGGAGGGAGAGCAGTGATAGAGAGGAAGAAAAACCTCAATTTTGCTTAGTGAGGGAAAAACGAGGGAGAGCAGTGGCATAAGAAAAAACTTAGTTTTTCTCAATGAAGAAAGAAAATAGGGAGACTTGAGAGCAGCGGAAAAGGATCAGCGCAAAGTGTAATACATGCACAGTGAGAAAAGAGTAGAGGGAGCTCGATTGTAAGGAACAATAAAATGTTAGAGTGTTGTTATTCTTGGTAAAAAATAACAAGTTTAAGTGTTGGGAGGAGTCTAAGTTCTTCCTTTACTCTCGAGGTGCCATCATCGTTTGGTCAATCAATAGGAGCACTAGATGTGTTCTCCTTCAGGTGGGGGTAAATATCCATATGCCTCAGGGAGCTGGAGGGTGGAGATGGAATTCTCTGGATTCCCTTGATAGCCTAGGGTAAAGGTTTATCCCTTGGATTCTTGGTAAAGGAAACTCTGAAAGTCCCGATTTCTTATCATTTAACAATGGGTTATGAATTCCCTTAATTGGGTGGAACCATTTTGTTGCATGCTGCTAGGGTGGAGGTGAGACCTCTGGACTCCATGGAGTATGTGGGTGTGTTAAGGAAAATTTTAAGGATGGAAAAATATCTTGAATTTTAAAAACATTAGCGAATATCACTAGTCCATAAGATGCAACTATAAAATGTTTATTGATGTATTTGTAAATTTATTCAAATTCATAATGATTTTATATATACTCTCTATATAACGTTGGCAATTTTTAAGGTAAAATAATTTTATATTGTAAAATTTGGGCGAATTACTTTTTATAAAAAATGGAAATTGACAAATATTTTTTATGGAAAAATCATGGAATATTAGGCCACCTACAAATATTAGCCCCTAAAATTTTCCATGGTGTGTTTTTGGATGGATAGAGAGAGTGGAGGTTGTAAGTCTAAGGAATCCCTAAACTTGGTCGATTGTTATTAATTAGTTGAAGGGTGGAGGCAACAAATGTCTGGATTCCCTATTTATTGTTGATCATCATTTGTTAGACGAAGGGTGGAGGCAACATGCCTCTAGATTTCTTGAATGTGTTATGCAACCAGCTCACAAATAGATCGATCAACGACATAAAAAGTATCCTCTTTGAGGGGAAAACCTCCTTTACATTACATAAATAAACAATTCTTGGATGATACAAATGAAAAGACCTCCTTTGTATATATAGTATTCTAAGGGGTCACAATATAATCAGAGCCTACATAACAACAATAATGTAAGGGGACAACAATCAAAATAATGCGCTTCTATGGGGCACAACAATAACAATATGGGGGCTACATGGGTGCAACAACAATAATAATAAGGGGGATACACTAGTATTATAGGGACCTAACATGCCCTTCTCCTTCAAAAGATTGTTGTCCTCAATGCTTAAGTAGTTTTGGATGCTTTTGTATAAAATTCTCATCCTCCCATGTGGAATCTCCAGCGGGTGTTCTTCCATTTAATGAGATACTCTAAATTTGATCGATTTCATAGTTTTTAGGTTCTTGTTTCCATGACTGATTCAAGCTCCAGTATAATTTTTCGTTCTTCATCAAGTTCTGGCAACATTGTTTGAACTAGAAGCTTATCATTGATAACCTTCTTTAAGCATGAAACAAGGAAAACCGGATGTACTTAGGAAGATGCAGGAAACTCTAATTTGTATGCCATAGTACCAATCTTTTGCAACACCTTGTAAGCACTGTAGTACTTGGGTGATAATTTATTATCCTTCTTAGCTTGCTTGAGAGACATTTGTTTGTATGGTTGTTGCCGTAAAAATACCTAGTCACCTGCATCAAAACTTCTTTCACTGCGATGTTGATCTTCCTGTTTTTTCATTTGATGATGCACTAGAGTGAGGTTATCCTTTAAGAGTTGGATAACTTGTTTTTGATGCTCGATGTGATCTTCCACTACTTAAACCTTAGACTTTTCTCTTAAATATGATGTGATGGATGGTATATGCTATCCATAAAGTTCTGTAAATGGGGTCATTTTTGCTACAGTATGGAAGGAAGTGTTATACCACCATTCATCTAGAGGTAACCACTTGACCCATTGTGTTTTTTTATTAGAGACAAAGCAACGAAGATATC